>VZRS01013312.1:309956-333157 GCA_013398055.1 Ifrita kowaldi | reverse complement strand
AGAGAAATAAAAAAGAGGGAGGAACGGGAAGGTTTTTTTCCCCAGCTAAAGTAGTTTTTCCCGCTAGAGGGAGCAGCCCTAGCAGACTTGTGACTTGTGGCTGGAGCTCTGATGCTGCCGTGCTTTCCATCTGATGAGCTTTGACCGTCATGACTCTCCTATCGAACACGGCCATAAATACCGCCAAGGAATCACAGGCTCCCAGCAGGATGCGCCCGTCACCGTTTACAGATAATTAATTCAAGCAAAGCCCAAATGCAGAGAGTGTTTCTGACAGGATGTTTCCCGTCACACCAAAGAGGGGGTGGATGGCTCCCACGGTGTCTGGCGCGCACAGCTGTCAGCTCCCTTCCCTGAGCCGCCTCGGTCTGGCGCACACTTTGTGGCGCTCCAAGAAAAATCCGAATTTCTGGGTTTGTTTTTGTTTGCATCTTTAAAAAACGAGGAAGCCGTGTGGGATCGTTCCTCACAAGGACCTGGGCACATCTCTGCACTTCGCAATGACGGTCAGGCCCAGGACAGATGCTGTAGGGTTGGTTCTGGATTGCGCTGTGGCTTTCAGTACACAGACAGATGTGCTGGACTTTCTGTCTCAAGGGAATTAAAAGTTCACTTCCGCCTCTTACACAGATGTAAAAGGTGCTTATTGACACTCCATGGAACTGAGAGGGAGAAAACAGGTCTCAGGCTGAGGAAGTAATCTGTGGAATGGGTATGTCCTTGTTTTCATCCACAAAGGACAACTATGAAGGGACACATCCATATAGTTCAAACCCTTAGTGCATGAGAAGGAGAGGTAGCAAGTGTTTGTAAGTCATGCAGGTGATTTTAGAGCTAGTTAGCTCAACTGAATTGAGAAACAGGGTCCTGATAATATGCAAGATTGTTCAACCCTGTTTATGTAGAAAAGAATGTTACCAAAAATACCTCATGAAATAAAATTCAACTTGATGCATGTTGCTAGACTAGAACCCCTACAAAAAGATGCCCATTCAAGGGCCTACTCCTGGAAATCTTTAGAAATAGGAGAAACCATATCCTACAAGACTTTCACTAAACTCCTGGGGACTACTCTCCTAATTTAGAAACTTGTCATAAAGTTGGAGGATTGGATCTTTACAGGACTGACCAGCTTTCAGCAAATCCTGTCTGCATGCTGAAACACCCTAAATAGGAATAGCTGAACAACTGTATTAAATGAAAAGTCATATATGTAATTGAGTGACGTAACATAGGGAACCCTAAACGTGCCAATGCTTGTGACACAACACCCATCCACATCACTTTGTGTCTGTGGTATAAAGAATGGAAATCTCTTCAGTCAGCTATATGGTTGAGGCAGAGGTGACTTTCCATCAACAGCAAACTTGTACAGTTCACTTTTCACTCTTACATTCCCAAAATATGTAAAAATCTTGCTGTATTAGCAATATCACCTTCAAAGAGTTATCAAACAATCTTTTTTTCCCCCTCATAATTGCAAACTTAGCTAACCTCTCTTCCTTTTTCAAAATGAGATTTTAATTCCTTCACTTAAAACCCCACCTTGCTGTAATATATCAGTAATCAGAGCTGGTTAGGCTTTATCAGATGGCTTCAATGCTGGAAAATCCCACTTTGTCAAAATCAAAACTCTTCATAAAAGCATGTCACTTTCTAACATTAAATTCTATTTAACTGAAACTACAGCTTTCAGTAGTGTCAAAACATCGTTTTGACATTTTGGAAGTGGAACATTTTTGTTCCAAGAATATTTTTGCATTTTATTGTATTTTCCTGGAGGATCTGTAGCTTCACATTTCATTCTGAGAGTGGGGGAAAAAAACACAACCCAGAACTAGACTTCCCTAAGGAAGAATCCTTCCCGTTCTGTTCTGTGTCTCACCCCTTCCTTCCACTCCCTGCCCCTACTCTGGGTGTTACAGCCAAGGGGGCTGATCATACCAACACAGTATGCAGAGGCTCCATGGTGGCAATGATGTTCATATACATGATTTAACATGCTGAAACAGTGTTCATGTGTGTATCTGATGTACGCAGTCAGTGGTGCCATCTCACTTGATATCACATTTGTAGATGTATCAGGACTGTCCAGGCCATGATATTTAATGTTCTGTTTCTCACAGGGGAGGCAGTTAGTGGATTCATTTTACGTGTAAGTAATGCTTATGACAAAAATTCCTCATTGTGTGGTGTTGTTTTGTTTTGTTTCACTTGAGAGGCAATTAGGAGACAAACATTACTGTGATTGCTGTAATATAGAAATTGTACCTCATTTTTGTCTTTCAATACTTGTCAGTGAAGGTAGTTAAGCAGATCTGCTCTGCTGAGGGTATCAGGCCATTTCCTCAGAACAGGCACGAAAGAACCAGAATATGCATGTCAGCTGCTTCTCCATTGTCTGCTGCTTTACACGGTGCCTGTACAAATTACTTCACTTGCTATTCCTTTCACAGCTCTTCCTTCAGACTGTAGCCAACCCAGTTGTATTTTTAAACTGTTCCAAACAGGTGGGTGGATGTGAGATACCTTTAAAAGCAACACATGTGCCTCTTTTCTACTTCTAAGCACTCGTAGTTGGATCAAAAGACACTTTGGTTGCTCCAGGCAGTTTCAATTCTTTGTGAGCTTTCACTTATTTTTTTTTTTTAAAAAAGCAAGCAGTCAAAGTCCAAGGATTTGGGGACCACTCCTCCCTTGCTTGAGTGGTGGTTACAGGGTATTGGGAGCACAGAGCCAGTGCTCCCTGGCAGACCATCTTCTTGGATCTCATGTGGCTGACCATCCACCAGCTCAGCCTCAGCTGCCAACACAGTCCAGTCACGCTGCCTTCCCATCCACCTGCCGTCACAGCCTCTTCTCTCACACCAGCAAATGCCTCCTTCCCCAGCCAGACCTAATTGCATTCCAAGAAATGCCTCTGGGAATGCCTCTGCCTCTCTGAGCCCACTGTCTTGCTTGGCAGGCTGAGGAGTGTAGCAGCCTCTGCAGCATTAGCAGCTTTGCTCAATGTGATTAATGCAGGCAGGCACCCTTGGGACTGGCATGTAAAGCATCACTCTGGGCTGTTATTGCCCTTAAACTGATGGCTGAATTTCTATAGGTTGTCAGCAGTCTTCATGAGTTACACTTCCTTCCTTCGTAAGGAACGGATGGCTGGGAGAGATTAAATGGAGCATTATTAGCAAAACCAGCAATAATTAGTAAAACAACAAGAAAATGACTGATAAAGTTTTTGTGTGGAAAGAATGCCTCTGTTGGCTCAGCAGCAGGAGAACACACCATCCTACAAAGCCTGGTCCTGATTGCAGCAGCCCTGGGTGGCCATTCCTCTCGCCCTGGCACAGCCACCCCAGGGCTCATTTCTGCCCATGGGATGCAGCACGCCCCATCTCTGGCTGCACTGTTTGGGGGCTGCACAAGCTCCAGAAGGAATCTATCAGCTCTTACTTCCCCAAAACATACCCAACCCCCTCAGTTAATTAGTTAGTGCCTTCTTGATTTGCCTCACTACTCTTTCTTTTCACTTGAATGACTTCTGTTTGAAAAAAAGACATTATGAGGGAGATCCCCCAGGTCCTTCGAGCAACCTGTGAATGACCCCTCAGCTCGTCCCACAGAGAAGTGTCTCCAGGGCCAGACATCTGCCCAGATACAACTGATCCTCCCTCAGCACCAGAAAGGCAGGCAAGAATTAAATGCCCCCTTTTGATTAATTAAAATTAAATGACTTTCAGGCCCTTCCTCTCTCCTAAATACAGCCTCCCTGCACAGGGCCAGTTGCTTGCTTCTTCCCAAAGCAGCAAGGAGGGAGACAGAGGAGGTGCCCGAAAGGACTGCCTGCTGCTGGCTGATCCAGCAAGACAGCAGCTATGGAAGGACCAAAACCAGCCCCTCCCCTGATTTGAAACTGGTTTGGCTGGAGAGAGGTGTTGTGCCCAGGGATTTGGTCTGGGGGATTTTCCTGTCAGACGTATGCAGGTTGCACCCCAGCGTTTCAGACTGCACCTTCAGTCAATTGCACATTCAGTCTGTTGCAGTGTGGATTTTGTCTCCAAATCCACCTTCTTGAGCTTGTGTCATGGGACTGCCCTGCTGGCGCAGGCTGTTTCCACATCAACAGCCTTGGGGTTGCTAGGGAAGTAAGTCATAACAAGCACATTGAGGGCAAAAATTCAGGGAAATGGCAGGTCAGCAAGACCCTCCTTCCCTTTCCAAGCAGTTCTGTGTGCAGAACTTTGCTGCAGCATCTCCCTAATGGGCAGAATGTGCTGACTTTTGGCTGAGGTAGAGTTAAAACACGACACCCACACACCATTACACCCTGCCGCTGACAACTGGGTCATATGGAGCCATAGGGATTCTCCTTCTCTCACCAAGAAATAGAGTCCCAAATTCACACACCTTTACCAGAGAAGGTGGGCAAGTAGCTGCACACACTGCCTCTGATGCCTTGAAGTAGTTGCATGCTGTTCTCCAATCCATGCTCCCTTCATGGACAATTGGAAATCGATTCCCTTGGAAATCTACAATTTTGCTTGAAAAAGAATCACTTTTATTCACTGCCATGAGTTAAATATTATGGAAACACGACTGCTAACAATTTACTTCACATAATTTGTACTAATGCTAATAAGCAACAGCTGCAACACTTCCTGTTGTAAATTCTTTTGTGGTTGCAGTGGAATTATCACATCTGTACTTCACAAATCTGATAGACTCGAGCACAGCTCACTCGTTCTGGCTCCAGCTCCAGCAAATCCCTATGCCTCAGAAGTATGGCTGTGGAAACTGTATTTACAGTCTCTGTCTCCCTTCATTCCCAAAGCCTCTGCTCCCCACCAGGTACCTAGAGCGAGAGGGATCAGAGTCGGGGGGATGTGGCAGCCTGGGGGTCAGCCAGTGCATGCATGGTGTGGTTGGAGCAGATTGCTTTCAGCAAAGATATCCCTGACCAGCCAGGTTTATTGCAGTTCAAGCAGACAGGTTTTGGTCAGAGGCTAAGTACAGGAGAAAAGTGATTTATTAAAGAAAAAGAAAGAAATATGAGTGTGCAATACACTGCCACCATAAGACTTAAGCTGAAACCCAAGAATCCTTCAACTGTAATCTAAAGAAAAATGTTTCCCTCACTCAAGACTCTAAATAAAGCATGTTAGGCCAAACCCAGGTCCCACTGAGGTCTGCATAAGTTTTTCTATTGAATTCATAAGGCCAGAGGTTGGCTCATAAACCGGGTCAAGCTTCAGCCATGTCCCATAGTAACCAGAGCCTAACAAGCTATTCCATCCTCTCTTACAAAGAGCGGAGACAGCCGCTGCTGGCCAGCCCCCTCTGCCCTGCTCCCAGGAGAGCTGCTGGCTTACTGGAAGAGAGAGCTCTTCCAGCTGCACCTCTACCTGATCCCAACACCTTCTCCTGTTAGCTTTGCATTTTAGCTATGAGTTTCATGGAAGGGGGTTTGGGTTTTCCACTTTGGAGCAAACCAAAGCCCATGGCCTGAGGATTTCAGCCGTGCCACTAGGCAGAAACTCGCACTGATTTGAACATGACTCTGCTGGGAGATTTCCACATGTTCCTGAGGCAAAGGCTGAGGTGGAATTTAAAAATAAAACTTTTCAAAATGAGTCTCAGTGACCCGCAACTTTTGGCTCCTTCAGCATCCACCACACTTCATCATACTTCAAATGGTTGAGTCTCTTGGTAGTGTCATAATTGGACAGGAATAGCTCACAGGACTTCAGAAGAGACTCCATCTCTTGACTACAGAGCCTTGCTCCTCTTGGTCTACAGGCAGCTGCCAAAAAGCAGCATTTGGGGAGAATGTGTGAGTGTCTGTATGTTGCTCAGAGAGGCTTGCCTGGCTGCACAGACAGGCTGTGAAGTGATTGAAATAATAATAGCAGGACAGAGAATCTAGGAAGGATGGACTTTAAAAATGGGAAAGGCTCAAGCTTGAGTGGGGTTCCCATGGAGTTTGTGCCCTGTCTCCATGTCTGTAGTGATCTTACCCTGCATAGTACACTATGTCTTTATTACCGAGATTCTTCCCTTAGTGTTGTATAAAACTGGGATCATGCTGCCCTTTGTGAACATGAAATACATGCAACCAACTTCATTGTGTCAAACATCTCTAAAAGGGTAGAGAATTGGAAAAACCTGAAGCCCAAGTGGTACAGGAATGAGGACATTTCAGAGTGGAGCAGTTTCACGGGTTTCAATGTCTTTCAGCTGAAACATGGAAGGAGAGAAAAAGAACTTCTGAATTGCAGTGAGTGCAAGCCAGTGGAAGACTAGTGATTAATTTTGTCCCCCACTTTGATGGTTTCCTGATCTGTAGTGTATTTTATGGCCCTGAGCATTTGCTGTTATGGCAGTGTGGCGAATTGATCTGTGTGTCCAGGTTCCACTCAAACCAAATGACTGTCTCTAAAAACTATCCATCTTCTTCACAGCTTTTCTAATATGCTGTAGCATTCAGAGAGCTTCTGATCAGCTTGGTAAGCATAAGTACTTAAATAAAAACATATCTTTTTGTTCTTTTTTTTTTTTCAATCTTGTGGCACAAAAGCTTCAGAAAGCAGCTATAGCCACAGCTGTGTAGCAGGTCAACATAGCCAGCTTTTCATTTTCTGCTCTCAGAAACCTAGTAGCAAAAAAATCTTTCATTACCCAGTCTATATACATACATGAAGCCAACCTAGATTCCAGTTTTCCACTGACCCTGTAAATGGATGTGTTAAATATGGTAGAGTTATTGCCATTGTGAATTTAATAGAGTTACTACACATTTTTACCAGTGTAAACAAAATGAGTACCTCATTTGATAGACCTGTCCTCTGACAATACTGAAGTTTGAATACAAGCTTGTTTGGCTGCTGTTATCAAAACTCACTATCAGTATGTGTGTCACAGTGACATGTAGGGATTGTGTCCATTGCTGTGCAGGGATACTATGAGATGCTCAGCCTGCCTTGGAGAGTTGACAGCTTCATAAGGCAAAAGGGACAACCTAAGGAGAAGGGTTTCCTAGAGACAGTTTTCCTTTCCTATTGCAGATAAATGCTGAAAACAAATAGAAGTCAATGGCATGAATTTCCCACAGTCATGTGAGCAGAAAACAGCAGAGCACTGAGAAAAATGAAGCAAAACCTCCATGAAGGTGAACAGCATTTTCTCCTTCCCAACCCTGTTAAGCCTGGCCTTTGGTGAAGCCAGGGCTCTGAAGCCAAGCCTCCTGGTTGAATCTCGTGCCTTACCCACAAGACCCTCTACTCTCACTGTATTCCCGCTTTTCTCCCAGTGCTGTCCACATCTGTGTCCTCACACAGCCCTTACCTACATCTACCTACATCCTTATCTACCTGAAAAACAGTACCCAAATGGGCCTTTAAAGGTCAGTTAGTCCTTCACCCTGTAGTCATTCTTCTCCACCTCTGTCTTCCTCTGTTATCTAGTCTTTTCTCCTGGAGCTTCCCACACCTTTCCATTCCTATCCTCCCACTGTAGTTAATTTCATTTTTTCTCTCCAGTTCCATTCTTGCAGCACTACTTCTTTTCCTTCTTTTCCCTCTTTCAATAACCATGTACGTGACTCCTTCACCCCTGCCACAACTCCTTCTCTACCTTTTGGCTCTTCCCTGTTCTTCCAGTTCCCCTCTCTCTTTGTCTAGTTTTCTGCAACCCTTTCTTTCCTTTCAATCAGGTGCCCTTCACAGGATAATCTTGTACCAGTTCTGCTGTGACAGAGACTACCCATGCACTGACATATTTGAATTAGGTTGTCTGTACATTTTTGGACACACTCTTTATCTTGCACAAAAACTCTTCCACTGCTTTCATTCACCAGCATGAAAGGCACTTCTTGAGGATGGTTTTTAACTAGTTGGCTGATGACTATTTGCAATAAATGTCTCATTAAAGGCTCAGCACTTTTTTGCAGGGTAAGTGCAGCTTCCCTCTCTAGCTTCCATCTTTTCCTGTGCTGCCTACTGATATTCAAGCTGTTTAAATTCTCTGTGTTCTGAAGAGTCACAGTTACACTGCTCACTGGGATGAATCCTTGGCTCCCACCCTGTTGCTAATGGCCACATGGACCAGGCTTGGACTTGCGAATGGCACACCATTAGGCAGGTGTGAGCACTGATGTGTACAGAGCCACCAGCATTGCTTCCCCAGGCTTGGAGAAGGTTCAGCTTGCTTTCAGCCAGCATCAGAAAGTTGGTTGGAAAGAAGAGGTGCCCATTGCCAATGATAAGGACAACAGAAGGTAGGAAAGAGCCATCCAGTTGGAGGAAGAAGAGAAGTGACGTTGGCCAGCTGGAAGGTGGTGGTGGGATAGACAAAATCAGCAGTGAGGGAAGGCCATGCTTGTAAGCCTGTATTAAGAATGGGAAAAAATCTGTGTGGCAACTGGCATTTCAATATTTACAGCATCATCCTTCATACTGAAATACGTGCAATAATGCAGGGCAGATTCACGCACGGGTGCACCAGTGTGAGTTTAGAGTAATGACTGTAGCTTCTGTGGGGCTACCAGTAGGAATGAGATCGGATCTTGGCTTTGGGTCTCTGTTTCCAAACAGTGCGAAGGATGAGAGCAGAACAGTTTCTATCCAGCTGGAAAGTGGCAGCCTTAAATCAGGCCACAAAATAGAGCAACTCCTGCTCACACTTTCTAATTTTTTTTCTTTAAATGCTGCCCTGAGCTCTCTTTCAACTCCTCAGCATTAGCTTCCAGGGCTAGTGAAGCATGTACAGGGCTTTTTGGATGTATGTACTGCTATCAGTCTTTGTATTGCTAATTGGGCTCAAAGTGCATTAGCTCTGATTTTTAATGTTCTGTAATTTGCTAGATAAGCCTCAGTTTCTGCAGCAGCTACATGGGTAGGGTGTCTTTCATCACATCTTGCAGATATTTTATAACGTTGGAATTTTTCATGTATCTACTAACCTTGAAAGGTGAATGACAACTCTTTCCTGGTACTGTACAACATTAGGAGTAGATAATTTTGTAACAGGCTTCAGACATCAAGGGATGATATAGTTATTTTAATTTTTTCAAGAACTTACAACATCTGCTAGAGAGAGTAAAACCTGACTGGACAAGCAATTTGGTTACAATCAAGAGTTCAAACTCTCAGTCCTGCATTCTGACACTCCCAAATTGATTACAGCCTATACCACTTACTGTTGATAGACACAACATCTCCACTTCTCACATCATTAGAAAAATGCATTTCTGACTGCTCTCATCCAAATCCCATAGGAGATAACAGGTGCTTGTCCAGCACATGGCACAGGCTTCTCCTCAGTGACTGCTCTCAAAACAGAGAAATCAGTTCACAGACAGTAGCTTACCAGGATTCCTTCACCTGCCAGCCTGTATATTAAAAATAGAATGTAAATAATTAGATTTCCTATTTAATAAAAATGTGCTGTCATGATAAGATTATGGGCTTGAATGATGCTGATGACTCAGTCGAACTATTTTATGATTCTGTTCCGTGGTTCTATGACTTGATGTGAGGTATATATAAGGCTGAGGACTTTTGAAAGTCCTCGGCTCAGGTTGTTCCTCTCCTTTCATTGTCCTGTATGGTTTTACTCAGCAATACCACGCTGGTGTCACCAGGCTCGTACTCTACTCCTGCTGGCAAAATACAGCAGGGTTTATTTATTTATTTATTTATTTTTTCATTCATTTATTTATACTGGCAGTACAGCATTGCTAGCTGCAGCCCCACAGGCTGTGACAGGAGTGATGCTGCCTGAGTGACCCCTTGGAAAGAAAAGACCATACCGACTCCTCTCAGTGCTCTCCCACCCCTATCCTCAATCCCCAGCTTTACAGGGTGTTTGAGCATGTCCTGCTGTGTAAATCTTCCTCGCTGCTTCTTTACTGATGCTGGTATAAATCTACATCTTCCTCACCAGCATCAGTGTGAGGCTACTCATGGCACACTCTCTGACAAGAGAAAAGTCAGGGTTTCTGTATTCACCTTTCACACATCTTTGCCTTAGCACAGTTTTGTTTTGCTTTCCCCAATGAGAGAGGAACAAGAAAGCATCTTAGCCTGTGAGCAGTTTCAAGGCCCCCACGCAGCAATGCCGTTCTGTGCCAGTCAATGCCAAGCCTGAACATTTGTATCATTGCCACAGGTCCTGAGCTTTGTCTCAAACTGAACACTTGACATGCTGAATCTAGGTAATTTCTGATTCTGGAAAGCCTAGTGTTCATTCATTTTATTTAGCTGTCCACTCATTTTATTTAGCACCATATTTTAACATTATTTTTATCTTATTGTCAGGAGATGATAAACAATTTGGGTTGCTTAGATGCCTACATAGATTTAGATGCCTACATAGATTTACAACTCTTCTTAATACAAGCCTTTTCCATTTTTGACCAAAAAGTCTTACTAAAGATGACATATAGGATATATTATTAATTATGCCAGGATTACCATATGATGCTAACAATAGTCAGGAAAAAGACATCTGCCCCTTAGTTTCACGTACTGAAAAAACAACACAAACCCTTTCATACTTTGCTGTTCCTCAGCTATCAAATCCTCCCTCAGTAAATCATCTCTAACAGTGAACATTGCATTATATTGAATAGTTTTGTATTCACTTTGCCAATATGCAAACAAGGGAGAGCTGAGGTAAAATGAATGTGGAGCTTACGAGTGGGGATAACATGCAAATAAAATGCCTGGAGTCCCAGGAGTGGCTCAATTATGACAAACAGCGTGTTAGTATTACCCTCACCCTGCCTCAAAGGGTTTTATTGATGTGATTTGTCTTCAGCTGTGGAGGTGTGTGCCTTTCTACGTGTACGTACGCACTGGTCTGATGTATGTGCACAGATATACACCTACCCACCATATATACACCTCATACATATTCATGCATCTGAGCCAAATAATAACTCAATTTAGCATGTTCTGTATGGGTGGGTCCAATATATTCATTCTTCATATGTACAGTGTTTCACTACATGTGCAGCCATTTACCAAATACAGTGTCAAACTGTGATTATTTTTCTGTTTCTTCAGACATTGCTCTTTATTAACTGCAACTTATTCCTTCCAGTGGATTCTCTGTCACTGTTTAGAGGCATGTTTTAATGTATAGCTGTATATTGCCTGTTCCGTGTGCTGTATGATAGTGTTTGCATCTTAAACAAGCTGAGTATTACAGGTCTAAGTGTTCTTAATTTTGTACAACAGACTTTTGCTTGGGTTTCACAATTTGATGGAGTATGTTTAAGGACGTAGTACGGAAGGGGACCAGCTGTGATAAAGTAAAAAGTTCCTAAATCTTCAGATTTATGTTTCATAGAAAAAGCCAGTACTTTCTTTTACTATTGCAAAATTATTTCTGTATTTTTTAATAAAGAATTGGATTTACTTGGTTCTATGTATGCTTTCTCTAATAAACCTTATTTTTTAAATAAGGATCTGGGCTCAGTCTTTATGCATCTGCGATGTTCATTGTGTTCAACATACAAAGCACTTTTACCTACCACGCTCCCTGAGGCTGAGCCTGCAGCTCTCCTAATGCCAGAATTACCTCCTATCCTGTCCAGTGCAGAACTAATCTCATGTATTTATTCACCTTTCTCTGCTATGCAAATGAGAGATGGATACCGAGGTGTCAGCCTCTTGATAAATCCCCACTGCGATACATTAGCATCAATGCTCATTTGCAGGGCAAGCAAATTTCTTTGGTTCTCCACTGAATTAAGGCTGGGGTGTCAATTTGAGGCAAGGGTACAACACACAGGCAGACGCCTAATCCCTCAGGCTGCCTCTGCATGGGCAGGCCCTGCTCTCATTTGTGTTGATGTAAATCTGAGGTGGCTCAGCTGAAGTCATTACTGTTATTCTGGATTTACACTGGGGAGAAAACAAGAGTAAAAGTTGTCCCAAGACCATAATATTTCAAGGTTGATCTGCCCCCTTTATACACTGGCAGCTAGTGGAATGCTCTAGCAATGTCTCAATAAAAAGCCTGAAAAAGAGCCAAAAATCTCAGCTCAGCTACCATTAAAAAACTTCTCCTAGAAAATAAGAAATGCTTTCCCTGTTATGTAGAGTCAGCTCTAGCTATCCAAGAAATACATTGCTTTGGATGATTTCCCTCTTTTTTGCCCTTTAATTACACTTTCCTCCATGATGCTATCAACTCTACAGCATGATGAAGTTTCCCTTGAAGTCAATTTACCATCCACGTCAGTGAAAGCGAGTGCAGACCCTGGATAACAGTCTTTGGGTCCTATCTTCTTATTGCTCTCCATTTCAGATAGAAATCAGGTGCAAAAACTACTGTTACAGAAAAAGTAGATGAATCAGGACACCCCTTGATTTCATTGATTCTGGAGTCTCTTTATGAATCCCAAATTTAAGGTAGACTTAAAAAAAAAATGTTTTAAAGCAGTTTCTTCTTATGCTATGCCTTTGCATTCTAAGACCAAAAATGAAGGCTTGTGAGACATACAGCAACCCAGCTGCTGCTCATCCCCAGCTGTGGCTTGTCACTGTGCTTCTATTCCAGGGGCAGGAGAAAGTGCAGGAAAGTACATATCCTGATGCTGAGAGGCAAAGGCCTTGGCAGAGTTGACAGGAGGCCCTGGGCCAACTCCTGCTGATGGCCAGGGGTTCCTCTGCCTGGTATGGATGCTCATATGCCAAGTGGGTCATGGAATTAGGTCCCAGTTCATACAACAAGCCTGACTTAAGCCATAAGCCATATTTAAGCCATATATTTCCCTTGCACCCTTAAACAATCAAGTGCAGCATTTTGGCTCTTCTGACAAGGAGAAATTTGCCTTTTCTTCACCAGACAGTTCTTTTATCTCCAGGCTTTAAAGCCAGAAGAAAGTTTTCCTTCAGACTGAATATATTTAGAAGCTGTCTGAAGTCATTTAGAGCCTGGTTTCTGAGGTGAAGCAATTTAACTTCATCACTGGTTTATGTGTCTGCAAAGGCCTCCATCGCCTCAGTTTGAAGCTCAGACACTGTCTGTAATAAATAGTGGGGGGAGGGAGAAAGCTCCTTCCTTTGATTAGAAGAAGTGTATAGAGTAGACTGGACTTCAGGAAGCCAGCATTGATCTCAAGGATCACTGAGTAACATGGGCCATGAGGCACTTTCATTTACTATTCTGTCTAAAGATCCCAGCTGGGCCTCACGTCCCAGCTCCACAAGGAATCAGACATCAGCATTCCTGCCTTGCACAGCCAACAGACCAGGATATAGATTTTGGGCAGTGGATGAATATATATATGTGTGTGTATGTTTCTATATACATATAGAGATGTGCATATAACAACATATACATGCACATATATGGAGAGAGCAAAACACCATTTGACAAAACTGGTAATGCAAAGCAAACTTGGATGCTTTCTATAACTATTATATAAATTATTATTTTGTTTTTCTTCCCCTAGTTACCTGGTGTGATGGCAACAGGGGCCTGGCTGTGCTTCCCTATATAAGAACTTGCCCCATACAAGACCACATGAGTCGCTTGCTCATGCAGCTGTCTGCCTCTTGCACATCTGTGAGAAACCTGTGGTCCAAGAGCTGGGATATGGAAGGTGATGATGTTTCACACAGCCCTCTGCAAAGGCTGTTTATCTGGTATTGCTAGGCAAAAGGCGAGTGTAATATGCCAGGGTGGTTCCAGGTTGTTCAGATCTCTGGAATGAAAGCCTGCTCACCTTTGCCATGGTAATTTACACTGAACACATCTGGGAAGGATTTTCATATGCTGGTATTTTGAGGAAAACTTCTGGTTAAAAATTATGTCCAGACAAGAAGAGTTATTAAGCTGGAAAAAACTGTCAGGAGATGGGAGTTGCTTCCCATGCCCTTGCCTCACTCTGCACATCCAGGAGAAGGATCAGAGAGCTCCAGTTCAGCAGAGATTTTACTCTGGAGGCAATGTTGTGCACTTTTGCAACACTGTAAATAATTCCAAGACCTGTCTGTGTGAGAGCTCTGTGAGGAGAAAAACAACTTCTGTTCATGCCCCAGCAATGAGACTCGTTCTACGAACGCATCTATCTGCCAATGCCTTCTTGATTGCACCTATGCCACTGGCAGCTGAGCAGGACTTCCCTTCCCAGCTGTGTGTAGCCCACTCTGACATCTGGCACAGAAGCAAAGAGCAAGAGCATACATGTCCTTTGTAGACTTGTTCAGTGCCCTGTTAGTGCCTAGAGAGCATGAAGGCGAAAGATGTATCCTGAGCAGGGTTGCAGAGCTGGGTCTGAGGAACAGGGTAGTAGGAGAATGGATAAAAGCCTGGAGATAAATGAGAAACTGGGAACTGGTGGCATTGCTTGAGACTGGGAGAAAATAGAAAAGAAGGAATTGTAAGCAAGATGGGAATATGCTGAAACAAACAAAAAAAAAAGTGGGACAAGTTGGTGAAGGAACTGTGGACAAAGAGAGAAGAGATTGTGATGGCCTGTAAGAAGACACAGTGCTGGTTCTAGGGTTCTCTGAACCTGGGAATCACTGCAGGGACCTGGAGCACCCATGAAGAGCTGCAAGCAGCAGCGGCTGAGTCTGCTTGGGCTCCCCCCACTAGCATTTCAGGAGCGGCTGCAGCTGGGATTGAAGCCCTGCCAGCCCACAGGCACAGGCTCCCCATGACATCCTGCCAGCCACTGAGCAGCACAGGGCACTCTGGTGCACCTCCCACCCAGTAACCCTGGCACCCCTCTCCTGGTCCCACTCAGATCCCTGGCTTTTCCTCCCCAGTGCTGGTTTTTCCATTTCTCTCTTGCATTCATTTTCATCCCTCTGGCTTTTTAAACTGATAGGAGCTCTTTGTTAAAAAATAAGCCCTCTTTTGAAATAGTGTTACTTCTCTCCTTGAACTTTTCCCTGTGAATGACTTGACATTAAGCTGATAGTTGCTCTTAACCAATTGTTAACCTATTAGTGGAGACCATAAAAATTACTGAAAGGCCAAGGCTAAAGCTGTTTAAATGAGAAATATTTCTACAGAACTCCCCTGAGACGAAATAAAAAAGCTCCTGCCGACAGAGCGGCTGCCAGTTTCAGACTAACGGGTTTGAAGATGATGTTTTGCTAACAGCAGTTAATCAGTAAATTCCCATTACTAATAAGGCCATCACTCTTGGCTGAAGCTGCAAATTACATGTTATGTTTCTCGGTGCTGAAGATAAAGTGTTCTTTAAATTTTGCATCTGCAAATGTAATGTTTAGCACAAAACACCATCAGGGAAAACAAGAGGAAAATTGAAAAAATGTCACACACATTCTGCATCAATTTGCTTCTCTGTCACTAAAATTACATATCTTTTTTGTTTTAGTATTTATTGCCACCTTGAAATTTATATTTAGGAGGGGAATGGAAACCATGGGCGCTGAGTTTTGATCTCAGGCATGCTGCTGCTGCATGAGAGGCATCCTAAAGTCAGACATAGCCTGATGTGAGTGAAATAAGAACTGGCTCCTGTCACAAGACAAAATTAAAAAGAAAACAACCTGAAAAGTTTCATTATAATGCTGCATCTTGATTGTCATCCAGATCTTTCGCTCGCTTACAGCATTGCAAGTCTGGCTTCCTTCCACTGATGCAATCATCATTCCAGATTTCAACTCTCTTACTAGAGAGTAGGATTTTTGCCATCAGTGTCCAAAGAAGAGTACAAAAATGTGTTTTATTATAGTTAGAGAGCTGGAGGCACTCCTTGATTACCAGTCCCTTTCGTACTGCTTTCCCCGTCCCAGACACAACCAAATTCAGAATCCGTCCAGTTGCATGGAAATGGAAGATGAAAAGTGCCAATAGCTAACTCGACAGCAGGGCTTTTTTCCAGTATGAAATGTTCTTTATCTACATTTCCAGAGACAGTCATACAAAAGTCAGCTGCTTTAGGCAAAACTCCTCCCTCCAGTGCCAAATGAGGTTTGCAGGGACACATCAGCCTCAATTCTGCTGTCCACTTACTTCATAAGAAAGTGTCTACGTGCCTGACACCCCTCCATGACCTTCAGCAGCAACTTCAGACTTACTGGGCTGTTGGTAAGAGTGGGATTTTGCCCTGCACTCTTAATTCTGCATAGGACGGGGTGCACACACACAGGCAGACACACGCCAACCCCACAGCAGTGACCATGGTGCCACTCAGGGTTGGTGGATGTTGGCTGGCCTGTGGAGCACACAGTTCAGCCTCTGTGCTTGGGTGGGTGCAGGCAGGAGGCCCTTGCTCTTGGTGCTGATGGGGGTGTTTCCCTATTCTCCTCTCTTTCCCTATCAGTGTTGTGTTTGGAACCAAACACTCCTTTTTTCCAATGCTACTGGGCAGCCACTTTCTGGAGCATGCAAGAAAGCCATGAAGGAGGCTGCTGTAGTGGAGTACAGGCAGCAGACAGGAAATACTGTGCTTTGGTTCAAGAGAAGTTTCTCCCTCACGGGGAAAAAGCTGAAAGACAACAGTTGTTTTGAAGGAGAAGCATATGTGACCCAGGAGAATAGAAAATATGTTGTGCACTCCATGGTATCCTTGCTGGAGCAAGCAGTGCCTGTCAGAGGTCAAGAAGGGCTCAAGACCAGAGGGTCAGAGCCTGGTACCAAAATGCCTTTTAAATCCCTGGCGCTGTGTTTTCTTGGCACCGAAAAACTTGCCTGTGAATTTCTCAGTCAAGACGATGCCGGCTGGTGATGTCTGGTGTTTTCTTCTTCACTTTCATTCCTGTTAACACATCTTCTGCTTTATCTTAGAGCTATGTACAGCTTCCTTTTGGGTGGAATTCTGTATTTTTTGGCCGTGCTTTACTTTCTACATTTTCTGCACATATTTTCCCACTTTTGCTTGCACCCCTATATCCTTCCTTCACTTAGCAGCTAACCTTGTATTAAACACTGCTTCCCTGTCCCTTGCTCTCCTCACTTAGAACAGCTTGTTTCTTGTCTTACAACTTTGTATTTTCCGCCAGAAAATCCGCTTCCAGGTGGATCCCTCCTTCAAGATCACTGCCTAGGAAACAAAATGTCAGCTAGGAGTTTTCTGCCTTGAACCAGGAAATGCTGATAGCCATGAAATTCAAGTTCCAGGGAACAGGTCTGGAAAGCTGGGAACTTATTTTCTGTTGCAGCTGAACAATATGAAGGCTGTAAGTGGCCTCTGAGCAGGCCAGTGACCTCCACTGCAATTCTCAGTTTTTCTCTTCCTATTGCCAGGGATGCTCAGTGTTAAGTTAACTCTGTCAAGTTACCTCAGCTTTACCTCAGTGCACCTACCTGCACAGGGCACTTAATACCAATTCTTCTCTGAATTAGTAACTTTAGATAGTATTTCTCAGGGGCTGGCATCCACCTGAAGTTTTAGCTGCCACAAGCTTAAAATCAGGCACAGTGAAGTAGGATAAATTGTCTGATATAGACACACACACACACACACATATGCATATGCATGAATGCCCATCTGCACCCTGACCCTGAGCAGTAATCACCACGTGCAGCAAACTGCACATCCCAGAGATAGGAGATGAACCTGGTTTCTGTTTGAAGTCTCTCCCAAGCACCCTGATTGACGAAGTGTTCAGCTTTCCCAAACTGCTGCCTCCACGTGTTGCTCTGAAAGAACTTCAGTTGGACCCATGCCAGTGAAATTCTTTCCAGCTTGTCTTCCTGAATATTTCCATGGCTATCTCCTTTTGACCTTCTACCTGCTAGCCCTTTGACCAATTTGCACAGCTCAGCCAGAGGGTAGAGGCCTGGCTGAGGTCTTTCAAGTTTTACCCATGAAGTCCCTACACTGACACAAAACCCTTTCTCTGTGAGGCAGCCAGCCTCACTGTTACTGTGACTGGTGTCTCCATTGCCACGAGCAGCTACTTCTACTTCAAGGACAAATGTCCCAAATTGTGATCCTCAGTGTTGTTTTTTAATGTCACCTCCACCAAAATGTCCCTAAGGACCACATCTTTCACCAGGGAAGTGTCCTGGAGACCCTAACAACTTAATTTTGAGCATGGGCAGTGGTTTCTAAGCCCGCACTAGAATAAGAATCTCCACCTTATTTCTTACCATATTTTCAAGGTACACAAAATAAACATCCTTCTGCCTTATGGCAGGGTTTTTTAAGCTTTCTCCTGGGAGATGCAGATTCTAATCGCCTCACTGGTTAGCATGCAAAACAGAGAAATCATAACACCCCTCAATGGGGATGTAAATTTATGATGGCACATTCCACACCTCAACAAGCCATCTAGCCACCAACCTGCCAAATAAAAGACCTGCCACCACACCACCAGGCTGTCTTTTGAAAGGAGTGGGGGCTTCTAAGCTTCTGAACAAAAGGGCTTTGGCCTCTAGTTCCAGGAGGTTTAAGGCTATGAATCCTAATTGAAATAAAGTACCTCCTTCAGCAAATGGAGTTCATCCACTCCAGGGCGAGGACATAAAATTAAAGATGAGCCCTTATCTGTAATGAATCCTCTCAGCAAGCTTCATGAGATCTCAGCCTTCACACACTCACAAATGAAGGGGCATTTTGTACAGTGGCAGGAACATAAAAGTCAGATGATAGAGTTTTGAGTACTGTTATGAAAAGGATGGTTTACAAATCTCCTCCTGGGCATTTAACAGAGTCAGCTAGCCCAGCTGAGTTGGGAGAAAGCCCTCATGTGAAAACAACAAACCCACAGTTGATTGAGGGGATGGGGGAGGCAGGAAAGGGGTGGTTTTTCTCTACATTTCCAGATCTTAATTTTCCATTTCCACAGATGAAGCTGTATCCTATGTTTTATTTATCCAGTTTGAAATATTCCTACTTGGTCTTGATTTTATTGACTTGGGTATTTTTGTTGGCTCTACCATCCCTCATCAGCAGGGACTGAGAATGGGTCCTTCACAGCCAAACCCATGTCCTGTTACTGCCTGTGAACAAGAAGCATCAACAGTAGCCATGGGGAGCAGTGGTCTTCCGCCTTCTCCAGAGAAAAACTACCCAAATGGAGTATGCAAACCTCCAAGGCAATCTGTCATATTAGAAGGAAAAAACCCTCCATTAGAACAAATGGAGTACTCTGGGTTTCCTCTGGGGGTTACCAGCAATGTGAATGAGGTGACTGGCTGCTTCTTTTGCAGACAGCTGTGAAGTGGGGGTTTTCAAATGTGAACTGGTTCATTTTAAGCCAGCCCTCTAGTTCCATGCACCAGCTGCAAGGACCTAGAACTGCAACCCTTGTTTAGCTCAGAACCAATTTCAAATGAGCAATCTGGGTAAGAGGCTCTGCAGTTTAAGAAGTAAACTGAATTAGAAAGCATGATTAATCGCTACAGTTTACTTAGCTTCAGATTTCATTTCTTTGCATGCTTACCAGAGAAATCACAGCACCCACATTTGCTGCAAATAAAAACATTATTCGTGTTAATAGATTTTTGAATTGTAAATTTATTACCTAGGGTTCCATGCTACATGACTGTGGTTTAACAGTCTGCAGCCTACCTCTGGCTCAGAACGGATGCTTGCATTAAAGCTCCACAAGGAGAATACTGCAACTTCAAGACCCACCACAACACAGAGTCCAGCACAACAGAGGTTTCCCAAATTCACCAGACCTATCCTCAGGCGACAAGCAAATGTGCAGTGAGGGAAGAGCCCTGCTGGTCACAGGAACCATCAGTCTCTCGCTCAGAGGTCTGAGAGGAGCTTCAAGTCACAGAGCCTGTGTCGAGCCTGGAACTGTGGACAGAGAGAAGGGGGAGCTGGAGGCTGAGCAGCACAAGGCAGGCAGCACTACTTAAAGATGCCTTGAGTTAAAAGGGAAGGATGCAGAAAAAAGGCAACTAAAAATTAGTTATATCTCTTCATATTAAAAAGACTTATTTGGAGATTCTTCCAAAATTCAAAGTGTCAGTCATTTCTGAGTGCACAATAGCACTGTTTGCTTTCACATATTTTGTTCCCTTAAATTATGACCTCTGCCTGGATGTTGCCATTTCAAAAAGAGCAGAACCATTTTTTCCCTCTCTTTTTATTGTTTTCCAACTTTCCACAAAACCCTTCACCTCCAGCTAGAGAGGAGGCCTGGAAAATTTCAGCCTTCTAGGTGAAACTTTTGGATAGTTGCAAGAAAGTGAAAACAGGGAGATATAACATAATGGAAACACTTTGGCAGCCTTAGTTATAGCTGTCACCAACGTTCCAGCCTTAATGAAAACTTTCCTGAAGTGAGGCTGGGGTAGAGGCATTAACCCAAAGAGGGCCTTTCCTGACCTCGCTGTGGTTTGCAGGCAGGCTGAGCCCCCCGAGACAGAGAGAGCTGCTCAAGCAGCCATGTTCCATGTTGGAAGAGGCTTGCATCTGTAAATCAAAATGTTATTTCTGCCCAGGATTTAATTCCCTTCACCTTGGGGTGAGAGGCCATGATGACTTGCCCACGATGAGAGCTTTCTGCATTCCTGGTTTGCAGAAAATCCTGTCTGGTAATCCCCAAGCACCAGCAGCTCAGTTCTGGCCGGCTTCCCTGGACCTGCCATCCCACTGCCCGCCAAGTTTCCATGGAAAGGACACTCAGCCTTGCCTGACAGGAGACAGAGATGTTGTGTGTGAAACTGCTGGACTCCCAGCAGACTCAGACAAACAGACCTTGGCTCCTGGCTTGCCTTCCCTCACAGGGCACCCCTGAGCCTGCAAGGTTAAGAGCGTGAGCCTTAGTGCAGAGCCCCAGCCAAGCGGGAAAGGGTGCACCAAGGCTTCTCCCACCACAGCTCTGTCCACAGCAGTTCCAGACAAGGAAACAGAGCTCCACCATGTCCAGCCAATCCAGTTCAAGGAGTAGACACTCTTGGCCCCCAAAAGATCTGCATTTGCTCTAGATGACCAGCTGGCATTTCTGAGAAAAGTTCGTGGTGTGTTCTGCATTGTTGGCTGGTTTGCAACATTCAGAAGGAAAATGTGATCTAGGTTATAGAATCATAGAATTTCCTGAGTTAGAAGGGTTGATGACCCACAAGGATTATCGAAGCCCAACTCATATTATACCCCACTGGCAATCCACACCAACTGTATGGTCTTGAAACTCCACTATCCCAGTGGCTTCCAGGGAGAGCAAAACCCAACCAGCACTTCACTCATCATCCCTTGTAACTCTGTTACCTGAGAATCTCATTCAGATAAAACCAAGATGTTGATTTAGTATTTGTCACTTAAAATAATTAATTTTTGGCCCAGACTTTTACAGTGCTGCTTAACTTCAAGAATTCAAATAAAAGAGCTTTCCTCATTACTTTGCAAGGTCCTGCACCTGGTCTGGGGCAACTCCCAGTATCAATACAGGCTGGGGGATAGAGAGACTGAGAGTAGCCCTGTGGTGAAAGATTCGGGGGTTCTGGTGGCTGAGAAGCTGGGCAGTGTGCACTCACAGCCCAGAAACCCAAATGTGTCCTGGGCTGCATCAACAGATGTGTGACCAGCAGGTCAAGGGAGGGGTTTTGCCCCCTCTACTCTGTTCTTGTGAGACCCCACCTGGAGTGCTGCATCCAGGTCTCCAAAGAAAGGACATAGAATTGTTGGAGCAAGGCCAGAGGAGGACCACAAAAATGGTAAAAGTGCTGGAGCACCTCCTCTATGAAGATGGGCTGAGATAGTCGTGGTTGCTCAGCCTGGAGAAGAAAAGGCTCCAGGGACACTTTAGAGCACCTTCTGGTACCTAAAGGGCTTGTAAGAAAGATACAGGGACAAATTTTGTCAGCAGGTTTAGCAGGGCCTGTAGCAATAAGACAAGGAGTAATGGTTTTTAACAAAAAGGGGATACATTTAGATGAAATATAAGGAAAAAATATTTCACAATGAGGGTGGTGAAGCACTGGAACAGGTTGCTCAAAGAAGTACTGGATGCCCCATCCCCACAAACATACAAGGCCAGGTTGGGTGGGGCCCTGAGCAACCTAGTGTCATTGAAGATGTCCCTGCTCACTGCAGAGCAATTGGACTGGGTGACCTTTAATGGTCCCTTCCAGCCAAAACTATTCTATGATTCTATGATTACTTCCTTATTATGTGTCTAATTGTCTTATACCTAATTTCAAAAGTGGCCTGAGGGCTGATTCTGAAGAGAAATAACTCAATTTCCTGCTGCTGGAGTGCTTGAGAGAAGAAATATCTCTGTGGCAAACACACCCACATGATGGGCTGAAGTGGCTGCCCCATGAATACACTGAGTGAGTACCTTTCACTCTTTTGGGGTCTTTTCTCTACCCACAGAAGCCCCAGTGTTGCACAGAGCTCCAGTGCTGGACTTCAGGGACCACTGCAGGAGACCCACAGCTAGAGGGGGTGTCATTACAAGGCCAGGGTAGGTAGGCACGGTCCTGAGCTGAGTGAGGGCTGAGCAGTCATGACGACCAATTTCTTGTCTCCCCACCATCATAACATGAAATAGTGTCCCAGCTTTCTGGGACAGAAGGGCTGCAGCACAGGCACAGAGCAAACTGTAAAAGCATCACAGCCTTGGGGCAGCCATCGAGGCCAAAGTAAGTGCAGGTGCACTTGGTAAACCACCATTTTGTCACTGGATTGATAACCATGTATGCAGTCCCAATCCTGTTAATGAAAGGCAGAGCAGAAGGAAACACTGTCCTCTTGACCTTTGGGCTCCTGAGCATCACCGAGCTCCGAGGATGTTTGGCTGTGTTTTCACACACACATGTGCTGCACATTACCTGTATGCCCATGTGACTCTGGCATCTCTACAGACAGAGTATTGGTTTCTATTGATACACACAGATTTTTTGGTGTCTGTTGATCAGGAGTGAGTCAGGCTTGTGGTGACAGCTGCCAGTTTTACTCTGGCAGCAATTGACCATTGATCTGGAAGAATATAGTAAAAAACAATGATAGCCTATGTGTTGTTCCTCCTGTCCCCCTAAAAGAGGGAAGTTTCTGGCCCCACAGCTTGAGGATTACCAGAAAAACAGTTGATTTTGCATCCAACATAACTGAGGTATGGGAAAGAACAGGTAAAGGATCCTCTAACAGCAAACCGACCATGGGTGGAGAAAGTTTCTGTTGTGTCAGAAGCTGTTTAACACAAAGCTGCTGCCTCCTCTGCCCCACTGCTCATTTCTGCCTTCTCCTTCTCCTTCTCCTTCTCCTTCTCCTTCTCCTTCTCCTTCTCCTTCTCCTTCTCCTTCTCCTTCTC
>VZRS01013312.1:179185-309580 GCA_013398055.1 Ifrita kowaldi | reverse complement strand
CTCCGAGGATGTTTGGCTGTGTTTTCACACACACATGTGCTGCACATTACCTGTATGCCCATGTGACTCTGGCATCTCTACAGACAGAGTATTGGTTTCTATTGATACACACAGATTTTTTGGTGTCTGTTGATCAGGAGTGAGTCAGGCTTGTGGTGACAGCTGCCAGTTTTACTCTGGCAGCAATTGACCATTGATCTGGAAGAATATAGTAAAAAACAATGATAGCCTATGTGTTGTTCCTCCTGTCCCCCTAAAAGAGGGAAGTTTCTGGCCCCACAGCTTGAGGATTACCAGAAAAACAGTTGATTTTGCATCCAACATAACTGAGGTATGGGAAAGAACAGGTAAAGGATCCTCTAACAGCAAACCGACCATGGGTGGAGAAAGTTTCTGTTGTGTCAGAAGCTGTTTAACACAAAGCTGCTGCCTCCTCTGCCCCACTGCTCATTTCTGCCTTCTCCTTCTCCTTCTCCTTCTCCTTCTCCTTCTCCTTCTCCTTCTCCTTCTCCTTCTCCTTCTCCTTCTCCTTCTCTTCCTCCAAATCCCTTCCTCCCCCAGGGAGGAACCAAACAGCAACAGTGAATTTTGTAGAGCTAATCCAAGCCAGGGCTAAAAGCTTCCAGGAGAGGTTTGGAACAAACAGCTGGGGCTGCTGGCAGAGGTTAGAGGAAAATGTAAAATAATAATAAAAAGCAGTTATCATTTGTAAAAGGCTTTCTGGCTACTGTTTAACAACGCTACCTGTGACCAGGATGATACTAATACTAAAACCAGGGATATCAGTGATGGCAAGTGCTTGGAAAACATTACATTCAAGCACAAAGGCTCTTAGAGGATCAGTTCACATCTCACTGACATACAGCTATCAGGCCACTCAGAGTCTCTAAGATATATGAAGCAATTGAAAGGACACATACTGTAATTACAGGGATATACAGATATGCATGTTTCAACCTTAGCTTCAGAGCAATAAATCCTTGCAAGGTAGATAAATCTTTGGTTCGTAAGAGAAGACTCTTGCCGCTGGTTCCTGTAAAGTAAACGTGCTCTCACATTAATAAGCTTTTAAAGTGAATAGTTTCATTGATTTTGGTGGGGTTCCTTGCAGAAGTGAGGATTGTAATATTTCTTCCAAAGAAATCTGACCGGGACACATTTTTTGCAATGTATTTCAGGCACATTTGCAGGAAAATGTAGTAACTAATCCAAATTGAGGGGTCAGTGTGTTTCCTTTTCATTATTAAGCCAGTGACCCACCACAGACAGCATTTTTCTACAGAGTAGTCCTTGATACATTTCCAGCCAGCAGGTAAGACGTGATGGTTTTCCAATCACACAAGAGAATAACCATGCCAATATTATTGTTTCTTGCACCCTGCATTTACTGCACCAATGGATGAAAAATAAGGGCACAAGGTTCACAAAATGCCAACAACTGGGTGTGTGTATCTTCAGGGTTTAGCATTGTGTAGTCAAAGGATTGACTTGATCTGATTTTTGCATGTGCAAGTGGTTGCCTTAGCCATGGCAGAATTGCCTAGAAGCTCCAAGTCCATTTCAGACTGTAGCACCTCTCTGACTGGTACTCAGTGGAAGCATCAGAAGAAGATGCAAAGACCACAGAGGTACCCAGGTGTTTTGCCAGTCCCTGTCAGCTAACAGCTGGCTTGTGCTCTGGAAAACCTAACTCTGTTTGTTTCTCTGTAAACATGTCATCCTTTTAAAAATTCCTCTGCCTCCAAAGTACTGTGGCAATGGTAAGCTCAGATTAATATGTAATGCTAAGAAATCTTCATGCTGGCTTTCTTATTTCTTTCCAGGCTGTGAAGGGTAAGTAGCACTATTTAACCTACCCCTCCTTCGCCATTATTCTGTGATTCTCTCCTTGCAAGGATAGTTGTATCTGTCTGCCTCTCCTTTGCATGTAAACCTTCTCACATTTCCAACTGCTTTTGCTACCCATCCGTAGTACCCATTTATTTCCCCCACAGTTGTGTCCAGGTGACCAGGTCCAGCTCAACCACAGCATGGACTATGTCGTAGTATTCCTGTGCCAGTCTACAGGTAGGGGCTGGCATTCTTCCTATTCTGTGCCAACAAGATCTTTGGATTGTTTTTTCCTATTCTCTAGACAGTCTGTGACCCTGAGGGGCTCAGTCACTGGCAGGGACTATTTAGACAGTACAAATAATTAACTCTTAACTAGCTGAAACCTCCAAGTCTAGCCAAACCCTTAAGCAAGGCTCAGTGAGGTTTGGGAAGCTTGGTGGCTTGCAAGATTGTCTCTTTTTTTCTCTGAAGTACTTTTCCAATTAAGCAGTAGATCAGAAGAGGCTGTGGAATTTGGATCGTTATAGGTGACAGTCCTTGGGAGCTCTAAGGAAAGGGCCGGAGGGAATAGTCCCCTCTTTCACTTGAGCAATGAGGTGACTGCCCTGGAAATCACTTCTTTTAGTGCCTTATTAGTATTCTGACACACTGCTCATCCTATTAAAAATTACCTTGTCACCGGTGCCTTTACTAACTGTCATAAGCATGGATGGGGCATTAACAGGCAATTCATTAGCTGTGCTCTGTTCCAACACTCCGAAGCTATCCACAGCTGCTGAGGAAGGGTTTCTTCTATAGGGGATGGAGCCTGCCCCAGAAACAGCCGTAAAGATGCACGCACCTTTAAGCAGGTGGCCTAGGCGTCACAGCACTATTTTCCCCGGTGCTGCCTGCTGAGCAAGATCAGGTCCGTTTCCCCTCTGAGTCAGAAAAAGGTGGGGAAAGCCATAAAAATAAAGGGACTGTGAAAGACATGGGCAGGACAGTGGCAGACAAGTATTTCGAAGAAACAGCATCACTGCTCTTCACCCCAAATATTTCTTGTACTTTTTCGAAAAGGATTCCTGGAGGGAAAAAAAAGGTGCAGAAAAGTATTCCATTTGGCCTGGGAATCCAAATTCATGAATTAATTTTTCATTTATTTTAAAGACAGTGGTTGTTGGTACTTTGTTAATTAATTTCAATGAGGGGTACTAACAGTACAGTTAAAGATACAGAAACTTTACAGAGCTTCTTAAAGATAAAATCCCAAAGAAGTATGTGGGAACTACCGTTTAAAGGTCTACACCCCCTTTGTAATTTTATTAGTGCTGTGGAAATAACTGCTTCTCTCTGTTCACATTTACAATAATAACTCTTTGGACATGAAGAAATATCAATTTTTGGTTTCTGTTTATCTTTCAAGTTGCTTTCTACATCCAATATAGGTTAATTATGATCCTAAAGTGCAATTTCTTCTGTTAGTTTCTCTCTTTAAGGTTGTGGTGCCTTGCACACCCCACCTGACTCAGGGCATCCTACAAGAAGGCTTATTCATATGTATCTTCTTTGGTTTTGTTTTTGTTTCTATAGAATATAATATGCAGGAAATCTGCATATGCATTTGTGTTTGAGAAGAGGAAACTTCTTCAGTGAAGCATTCTCTGTGCTTCAATTTAGAGAACAGAGTATAAAAGCAGTTACATGGAAGCACAATCCAGAGTTATCCTCTGCCAAAAACACCATCTCAGCTCTCTAGCTGTAACAGACCATACATGGGGGAAGCAGTCTTCACCCTCTGCTCTACAAGCACAACTCAAAAGGAAAGCCATGGAAAGATCATCCTGACATCATGTGGGATTAACAGAGCTAATCCAAGAAATCATCACACGTAAAGGATTCTTTGGATCAGATACATTCACAAAATGGGATCATTTCCTTTTAAATGTGCTCTGCTTTCCCTTCCAGGGTCTGCATTTCCAGGTGCAGACAAAGCATTTTCTGAGACGTCATTTAACCACTCACAGTCCTGCAGGGGGTAGCTGTAGGTTTATGCACAGTAGAGGCCAATGTCAATCTGCGATGAACTCGAGAGTTCATAATGAAGAACAGGTGAGAAATCAGTTTCCTGCTCTTTACCTGGGGGACAAGGAACACTGTTTTGGGACCTGGCTCCTCAGTAGACATCATAAATAACTACACACGAAGCAGGAATAAAAAGCAAGCTTCTCTATTTCCATGAGTTAAGCACATACTTTAGGAATAAGTTAATCACACTGTTGTTTCCTGTCTCCTACCAATAAAAGGAGACTTATTTTAAGTATGGTACATACTGGTCTCCAAAAGAGCCACTTAATTTTTACAAAGAACTGTTGGATCATGTTGGCAAAATCCACCAGCTCACTGACTCCAGGTTTATTGGAGCTGCCAGATCCTGTGTGATGGCTTCCCAGCAGGGAATCANCTCGGCCGCCCGGGGCAGCTCCCGCCGGGAGCCCGCGGTGCCGCCGGGAGCGGGCGGCAGGTGGCGCCCGAGGGCGGCGGGATGAGCCGCGTTCGCTTGGGCACCATTCATCCCCCAAGGAGCATCCCTGCCGCTGCCCGCCCCCTCACCCCGCCACGCGGCGCGTGGGAAGGCTCCGTGCTGGCCCAATTCGTTCAGCGTCAGAACTGGGACGTGGGAAAAGGCCCGTGGCGGCAGCAGGACACGGGCTCGGGGTCTCTTTCTGCCTGGCAGTGGGTTCTCAACGCTGCTGCTGTTCCCCCACCTTTTCTTTGAACCGCACCTTCCCGATACTCCAGCGGCAATCTACTCCGCAAGGCGCCCTGGAGATGTCGGGAGTTAAATTAACCACAAAGATCATTTGTGTCTGTCTTGTCAGAAAGCACAAGAACGTGCTTTGGACAAAAGAGGCTGGCTGAACATGAACTGTGCCATCCTCCATCTCTTTGGGGTCCTGCTAAGACCTGATGGTCCTTTTTTTTCCCCTAATAACCAGTAGCATCTGTAACTAAAAAAGAAAAAAAAATAACCAACGTACATTTTTTCTCAGAGGTGTTGTGTGGTTATATGTCCCCACTTTGCATTCGGAGTACAGGAGCAGTGCAGACTGTGGTAATGAGGCTGGCTGGCCATCCCCAGCCCAGCTGGGGTGAGTGGCAGAGGCTGGCAGAGCCGGCTGGCACATTCTGGGGACATCATGAACTCAGGTGATTGCCAGACTCCAAGGTGAAGTTACAGAGGGGCCTCATCTGACTTCACTCGTGTGGCATTTCATTAAAGGACTTTGTGCTGATCAGAATGATGGAGCATAGGCCAGCGNGATCAGGTCCGTTTCCCCTCTGAGTCAGAAAAAGGTGGGGAAAGCCATAAAAATAAAGGGACTGTGAAAGACATGGGCAGGACAGTGGCAGACAAGTATTTCGAAGAAACAGCATCACTGCTCTTCACCCCAAATATTTCTTGTACTTTTTCGAAAAGGATTCCTGGAGGGAAAAAAAAGGTGCAGAAAAGTATTCCATTTGGCCTGGGAATCCAAATTCATGAATTAATTTTTCATTTATTTTAAAGACAGTGGTTGTTGGTACTTTGTTAATTAATTTCAATGAGGGGTACTAACAGTACAGTTAAAGATACAGAAACTTTACAGAGCTTCTTAAAGATAAAATCCCAAAGAAGTATGTGGGAACTACCGTTTAAAGGTCTACACCCCCTTTGTAATTTTATTAGTGCTGTGGAAATAACTGCTTCTCTCGGTTCACATTTACAATAATAACTCTTTGGACATGAAGAAATATCAATTTTTGGTTTCTGTTTATCTTTCAAGTTGCTTTCTACATCCAATATAGGTTAATTATGATCCTAAAGTGCAATTTCTTCTGTTAGTTTCTCTCTTTAAGGTTGTGGTGCCTTGCACACCCCACCTGACTCAGGGCATCCTACAAGAAGGCTTATTCATATGTATCTTCTTTGGTTTTGTTTTTGTTTCTATAGAATATAATATGCAGGAAATCTGCATATGCATTTGTGTTTGAGAAGAGGAAACTTCTTCAGTGAAGCATTCTCTGTGCTTCAATTTAGAGAACAGAGTATAAAAGCAGTTACATGGAAGCACAATCCAGAGTTATCCTCTGCCAAAAACACCATCTCAGCTCTCTAGCTGTAACAGACCATACATGGGGGAAGCAGTCTTCACCCTCTGCTCTACAAGCACAACTCAAAAGGAAAGCCATGGAAAGATCATCCTGACATCATGTGGGATTAACAGAGCTAATCCAAGAAATCATCACACGTAAAGGATTCTTTGGATCAGATACATTCACAAAATGGGATCATTTCCTTTTAAATGTGCTCTGCTTTCCCTTCCAGGGTCTGCATTTCCAGGTGCAGACAAAGCATTTTCTGAGACGTCATTTAACCACTCACAGTCCTGCAGGGGGTAGCTGTAGGTTTATGCACAGTAGAGGCCAATGTCAATCTGCGATGAACTCGAGAGTTCATAATGAAGAACAGGTGAGAAATCAGTTTCCTGCTCTTTACCTGGGGGACAAGGAACACTGTTTTGGGACCTGGCTCCTCAGTAGACATCATAAATAACTACACACGAAGCAGGAATAAAAAGCAAGCTTCTCTATTTCCATGAGTTAAGCACATACTTTAGGAATAAGTTAATCACACTGTTGTTTCCTGTCTCCTACCAATAAAAGGAGACTTATTTTAAGTATGGTACATACTGGTCTCCAAAAGAGCCACTTAATTTTTACAAAGAACTGTTGGATCATGTTGGCAAAATCCACCAGCTCACTGACTCCAGGTTTATTGGAGCTGCCAGATCCTGTGTGATGGCTTCCCAGCAGGGAATCAAGGCCTGGAGAACAGAAGCCTGCAGGACTGCCTACAGGAATGAGAGGTATCCCACGGCAGGGACCTTCGCAATGTCATTCCTTTGGAGACCAAGTGTGCCGTTAGAGCAGCCCTGCTAGGGACGCACCTGCCCGCAGAGGGCGTAAAACCCTGCAGCCCCACAAACCTTGTGATCACGTTTCAGGGCCACTTCAAAACATGGCAGTGCTGATCCCAGAGATCTGCGGTGGCACTTCTGCCCCTAAACCACACACATTCTGATAACATTTGGGCCCCCAATTCCTACCGAAGTGCTTAGCTTCCTTGAAACCTCTCAGAGATTTCAATGCCTTTGACGCAAGTAGGTTCCTCCGCAGCTTCGATGGATCCCCCCTAAACACCGAGTTTTTCATATACCGCAGAGCCCCGGGCATCACCCACGGCAGACATCTGACGGCTTACAAGCCATCCTGAGAGCAGGGGCGCCATCCATCAGTCTAGGACTGGGGAGAAGCGGCGGAGGGAGCGATGGGCTCCGGCCGCTGTCCGGGTGCAGGCTGCGTACCCCGCGGAGCGGCCGTCGGGCGCAGCCGGCGGCGGGGCCACCTGCCCGGAGCGCGGCTGACACCTTGTGGCTGCCAGCCCGCACGTCGGCCCCGGCCNTCCCCTAATAACCAGTAGCATCTGTAACTAAAAAAGAAAAAAAAATAACCAACGTACATTTTTTCTCAGAGGTGTTGTGTGGTTATATGTCCCCACTTTGCATTCGGAGTACAGGAGCAGTGCAGACTGTGGTAATGAGGCTGGCTGGCCATCCCCAGCCCAGCTGGGGTGAGTGGCAGAGGCTGGCAGAGCCGGCTGGCACATTCTGGGGACATCATGAACTCAGGTGATTGCCAGACTCCAAGGTGAAGTTACAGAGGGGCCTCATCTGACTTCACTCGTGTGGCATTTCATTAAAGGACTTTGTGCTGATCAGAATGATGGAGCATAGGCCAGCGTGTTGGCTCTGCAGGCTAATTAGTCTCTCAGACCTTCTGCTCCTCTGGAAGTCCCAGCCCGGCTGGGCAGGACGGGGCTTTGTGTTACTCGCGTCAAGTGGCCAGGTTCCACATCTGTGCTGCTGGTATTTCACTGGTCTGCGGGGCTCTCTTTTGGCCTATAAACCACAAACATCTGCTGGGGTTATGGTTGGCTTGTTGGCTGATTTCAGCAGGGGTGGTGACCTGCTGTACTAGTCAATCAGTTCTGGAAGAGCAAACTGGATGCAATGCGGAGGAGTTTGAGAGAGCAGGAAAAGCACTCAGCCTGTCAAAAACAAAAACTAGGTTCAAAAAAGAGCTGTGCAAATGGTAAAATGCTGCTGCTTAATAGCCTGGGCAAAGCACATACTTGTGCCCAGGTGTCCTTGGTGTTTTCCACACAGTCTCTCCCTCAACAGCTAAATATTATTTTTTAATGCATGTTGACAATAGATCATGCTAGTTTATCAACCCAATAAGGTAAGCAAAAGTCTAGAGTCACTTAAGAGGAAGGAAATTACGAGAAGAAAATGTGCCTCACACCCACACTGATAAAGTACCCTTAATTTGATTTAGTCAGGGAAGGGTTTATTTTAAAGTGATATAACATCAATAAATCCACCGTAATAGCTCAGATCACAATGACATCTTCAGCTGTTGGTGCGGATGTCATGTGTGTCTCAGAGAAATGTCATCATAGTTTGGCAGTCTGAGGAATGACGTAAAAGAGACTAACTCTGCTCTCCATCACAGCAGTGCTGGCTGGAAGAATTTCACCGACCCTTCCCTCTACTTTCTTTGTATTGACACAGACAGACACTAAGACAGGAATGGACTGTCAAGGCTCTCAGTGTTCAGCCTCATTTCTTTAAAAAAGAAGTCCCTGCCACTGGTCTGATTCACCTCTCTTCTGTGCCAGGGTAGATCCAGACTGATTCTGAAGGATTTGCACTAGCAGACAATGGAGATGTCCTTTCTTAAATGAAATATATAAAGTTCTTCCCACATAAATTCAGTTTAGATGCGGGAGTTTGGGTGAAGAACTGTTGAAGCGACTTATCCCACCAGTTATTCTATAGTCTCACTGAGAATTTATTTCCAGGTCAAGCAGGGCAGTACATGCTGAGAAGGCAAGGATGGAGCACAGCTCGGTGTAAATAATACCTTAGGCCTGCACTGGACCAATTTCTGCTGGCAAAACAGACTCTTTTTTCAGGAACTTCAGTCCAGTTGGGACTTCCAGCAAAAGAAAGTATTTTATAGTGCAACCTTGTAAACTACTTAGGGATTTTGAAAATAAACAAATAAAAGCAAAGATACTGTGCCTGTGCCTCAGTGTCTGATAATTTCCCAGGAGCATGGATGGCTGAAAAAAGATCTCTTTTCTCGTGGTTACATACCCTGCTATTTCAGGGATGTCACTCACTGGACTGCGTTATCAAAAACATTTAATGAATCTCCCCTTGGGTTTGCATTCCCGAAGAAAGCCACAGCAGCCCAGATTGCAACTCATGGCAGCCTAACTGCTTCTTGAGGCCATGCTTACCCTGCTGGGAGACCTCCTTAAGTCTCCTCAAAATGCACAGGAGTGCTTGATCCCCTTAGGAGCCCTTAAAAAGCCCGGCCAGAGTATCTGCCAGCATGTATCCCTGTCAAAAGACAGGGGCTGGACAGGACCAATGTGAGGAGACTTCTTTAAAAAGCAGTCTACGAACCTCTGAGCTTAATGGATGGTGAAATACATGGTACTTTTTTTTTTTAATCAACTGTTGCAAGTATTAGAGTAGGGAATAAAAGTTTCCATTAGATTCTGTATGGTGGGAAGATTATCTTTTTCTTTTGAATTCTCCTGGATTTTCCTGTGAGAGCAAATGCGTCTGACTGATAGTGTGTGGCTATCAGACACAAGGAAAATTATCTAATTTATAGCCTGCACTGAGAAAGCTACCAGCAGCAGAATAAAATAGTTCTCCATATGGTACTATAAAGCTTCCAAAAACTATAGTTAAAGAAAACAACAATGCTCATAGAGAAATTCTCCTTTCATAGATCAAGGAAGGGGTTACAGCGACAAGGCTGGTAAAGACTCACAAGAAGGAACGATGTCTTTGATTGTCTTAGATGAATTTATAGCTTTTATGTACAGGATTACAAGTATTAGATGCATCTTTGTGCTAACAGGGCTCATGTTTTGAAGAACAAGAAAACTCTACTGTTACATTCTGTGGAGGCTTCCACAGTTTGCCAAATGGAAAAACATTTGGAGGTTTGGAAAAATCTTGCACATAAATTACTAAAGGCACGAAGCGCCTGAAAGATGGATGAAATCAGAAGCCAAGGAAAAGCAGCGTGTGTGCCAAGGAACAAAAAAAAACATGTAATGATTTCTTTTAATGACTCTCCTGCAAAATGGAGAGCAAGCTTCCAGGGCATGTCATATTCTCATAAAAGCAGCTTGCCTGGGTGATGAGAAATGCCCTGTAAGTGGTCAGATCGAGACCGAATTTTTCATCCTTTCTGCACGTAGTTCTCCATTGATTATGTTAAGTGCTACCCACTGGTTAAAAACACAGCAAGCTCATTGTCTCTGCCTGTGGCAAAGGGCAGCTACACACTTGCTAATTTCCTGATTTATGACACCCTATAGAAGGAATTGAAAATGGGCACAAGGCGGGGGGACACACACACACTATTAGAACAGAGGGAGATCAGGAAGTTTGTGATAAAGAAAAGGCAGGCTCTCGTCTGACATGTAATCTCTCTTTTGGCTTGAAGTAAACCTGCTCCTTCAAGGCTATGCCATCAACAGGGCCTGGCTCAAGTTTCACCACTAAATCTGAGTCAACAATCTCTAATCTGGACACTGGGCTCAGGATTCAGGCTCAGGTTGCAGTTGGAAGCAGACAACAGGGACACAGGGAGGTGGGGGTCAGGGGGAGTGGGGAGAGGAGGAAAAAGACAATCTTTGTTTCTCACTTGACTGTCTGCATAAGGCTGAATTGAGGTAATTTTTTTTTTTTTTGTCATCTCCGAGATAAAACTTTGCACCTCTCTGGCCTTGAAGTTGCCTTCCTGACACTTATATTAAGTACAGAAGATGTATGTCCGAGAATGGGGGACATAAGTTTGTGGAGCAGCTCAGATTTGGAGTTCTTTTCATCTTTCTGACATGTGATACCGTGACATAAGCTGCCTGCAGTGGGGTTGCTATGCAGATATACAGTTTCTGAAAAGTTACACCAGGAAAACTAAAACCTACCGATGGATTTAGCATTTCACAAAGAAGTGGGATAAAATGTGTGGCAGTTAGACTCAAAAGCTAGAAAAGGTGAATTAAACTTTCATGAAAACAATCTCCCTAAAAAACCAAAAAGGATCAATAAGTATAAAAGTATCTTGTTGCATTCCTAGCCTTTGGGCTGCTGACTTAATCCTGCTACTGTATATAATAAAGGAGACCCTGTGTGTTTAATGGCAGGGACAGAAAGAAGTGGGAAATACTTGGGTACTGTTCCTCCTAATTTCACCCTCTTCCTCCCTCTTTGTTGCTGCTTTGCCATAATTTTATTTTGAAAAATAAAGACTAGAATAAAAAATATGTTGTCTGAGGCTTCCAGCCAAAAATGTGCCAGCACTTTCCCTTCCCACCGCCCCCCCAGTCCTCCTCAAACTCCTTAGGCCAAAAGCCTTAACAAAAGCTGTTTTCTGTTTGGAAGATCTCCGGGTCCTGCGCTCTCTTTCCTAACCCCTAACACAGGAAATGATTTTATAATTCACGTTATTAAGGAATTCTACTCATGCTCCCCCCTCTTCCCACCTCGTTCCCTGGATGTTGACCGACAATAAGCCTGTGGGCTGGCACCCATCCTCTCTGACCCGCTTATGTCAGCTCCTCTACCTGACCCTGCCCGTAAATCTTCCTGCTGGACCCCTTGTGAGGGTGTGAGGGTGGCAGGGAGCTTTCCCCAGCATCCAGCTGTGCTTCAGCGCCCGGGTGCCTGCTCAGCCTTGAGTTTTGGGAGACACCTGGGACTTACATTGCAGGCTGCTCCCGAGTCCTCTGTGTGTGTGTGTGTGTGTGTGTGTCCCAAACATTATATTTCACATAATGCCTGTCATGCCAAAGACCATGCTAGCAACTGGGATGCAATAAACCAATCTCCTTAGAATTAGAATTAGAAATTAGAATTAGAATTAGAAACCACACCCCTCTCCCGAGGGGTACTCAGGAGAGGGCAGGTAATGTGAAGGCCCAGCATCAGCCAGCACATGTGGAGCAGATGCCTTGGCAGCTCTGCCAGCCTGGCACATGCTCCTCTGCTCCAAAGCTGGCTGGGTGATGCTGCCGGTGCTGCTGCCCCAGGGAGCTCTTTGGCTGCCTGCCCTCCCTGTCCTGCTGTGCTGAGGGCCCAGGAAGCATGGAGGACAGTGGGCTGCAGCAGGCTGAACTCCTGGAGCTGGCTTAGGGAAGGCTCCCTTTGCTTCAGAGGTGGGCTCTGTAACGGGTCAGTAAATGCAGCAACTCTAAAACCCTTTTGGGAGGAGATACAGATGCCCTTGTTTCAGGAGAGAGCCTCAAACACTAATAGGAGGACTGTGCTTCCTCTTCCTGGCACTGTGGATGTCACATCCGTGTCTCTTCCCTGAGAAGTGAAAAGAATCTCTCCTGCCTTTCTTGGCATAGCTTGTGTCCCAGTAGACCAGCCAGGACAGATTGTATCACATCGATTCTGGCCTGGGACATGGGAAGGGATAACAGCCTCTCTCAACAACTTGTTTTGCATGTGCCTGTGGGCTCGATTCCTTCAGCTGAAGAAGGGAAGTGAAGCTGAGTCTCCTGCTCCTTCAGCAAACCCCCAGAGTATGACACTTTTCTGGAAAAGAAGGCAGCATTCCTTCTTCCTCAAGCCTTTCTCTTTTACTAAATAGGTCCAGCAAGTTCCTTCAGAAGCAGCCCTGCTGACAGCTGGGAATCACAACACACCTCTGTCCTCAGCTATCTTATCAGCGACTAATAACCAAGTTTTCCTTCCCATTGCAGGATCCCACCTGCAGCGTGGGCTGCCCAGATGCCAGGGAGCCCCAGGAGGGAGCAGGTGAGGCAGCCCCTTCTCCTGTGATAGTCATGTGCCTGGACTATTGATGTAGGGACACACAACTTTTAGATGTTTGCATCATTTGTGAAGAAAGGTCCTGGGCATTTGGCATTTGGCTGCCTCTCTGTGTCTTGAGTATCCTTGGAAAACTTGTTTCAGTAGGGCAGTGGCTGAAGTGGCTGGGACACTTACCTGTTTCAGGAGATAGGTGATGCTTTAGAGACCAGGGAACAGCTTGGAGAAAAGAGACTCTCAGCAGCCTAAGTTACTCTTTTCTTCTTCCTTGTGGCCGAGTCTGTTCCTCACAGTGTCACAGAACTTCAAGTCCCAACAGGTCTTGACTGGTCAACATGACAGTCTGAGGGGCACCCCTGTCTCAGACACCCTGTCCCCTCAGAGGTGCTGCAGTGCCCTGCAGTCAGCATCCATGGCACCTCTGAGGACCCGTGCTCCCACCATTGCTGGAAGCAAACAGCCAGAAGCTGCTGTTCCGCTGTTTTTCACAGCTCTCTGTGTTTTGCTGATGCTTCCCATGTTTTGTGCAAAATGTCCCAGTGTTGTTCAAGGTAGCAATGCATTTCTTTGCCCAGTACCACATAAATGACAACTAAAATGTGTGCAAATCTGTGTAAAGCAGTTCTCCCCATTTCAAAACATTTGAGCCGTTATGTTCAGTGTGAAGCAGGTTCTACTCAATTCCCGATTCTCTCTCCCTCAGCTGCACACGTGTGGATACTGAGTACCACCTTTCCTTACTCACGGATCCCAAATATCAAGTCAACTTCCAGTGAGAGTGGAAGGCATAACAACTTCAGAGACTGCTTCTTTTCTGAGTTACACCTCTGTAAATCCAGAGCAATTCCAGGGAAATCAAACTGAACCAGCATCAGCAAATTTGCTCTTAGTTTGCACACAAAATGTTTGTCATAGTTATTATTAAGTGATGTCTTTATATTCCAGGTCTATTTTTAAAACAAAGGCAATGAAGTTTGGGCATCCAGTTCTATATATGGACACTCCAAATGGCATTGAAATGCCTCATGCATGTGTTTGGCTGAGTGTTGATTTGAGTGTCCAAATATGGACCTCAGAATGGGATATCTCACTTGGATAAGCATCCTTGCAAATTTGGCTCACAGCACTTATTTGAACAAAGCAAATTTATTTCTATCATTTAGCACGGAAAAAGCACGAGTTGTTTTCATTTTGAGGGACATCCTTATTCACAGAATTGGGCCACTCAAAAAACTGTCACGTGTAGTTGTTCTAAATAAAATAAAGCTTTCAAAATCATCTAAGACAACACAGGAGGAAATTAATGCAGAGTGCTTGCAGCACGCAGACCCCCTTTTATCACAAGGGCAAAATTCTCGCTGACAGCAAGAATTCAGTGCTAGCAGAAGGGCCCGTGCAGCTTGATCACAGCACACTCCCCCTCTGCCCCGGCAGTGTGAAGGGATGCACGCACGGCCGGCTGCTCCGAGACCCGAGGCAAAACCGCCTCTCTCTGCTCATGGAGACAGTCTCTGCATCCCAAACCCGTACATGTGCAAGAGCTGCAGTGATGGCTGTTGCACGCAGGAACCTTCCCCTGTATCTCCCAGTGCACAGGATTTTCTTTGTCTGGCTCCTTGATGGCGAGTTCTCCAGGAAAGAGCTTGGCTTGGCTATTAGGTCTTAGTGCTTAATAAATAATGTCAGCAGCCAGCGAGCACCGTTCTGCAAGTGTTTGCTGGGTTCCTGTTAATTGCAAAGGACCTTTACATCCTTTGTGTAATTCCATTCATTTTGTTGGCATCATACAAGGGATGGATTTGGCCTCAGAAATAAAGCAGGTTTCTCTTGAATAATGTATTGTACCATTTGGTCTGCATTTTCCTCAAGGTTTATGTGTACTTGGATATTTCTCTCCATATATGCAGCTGGAGGTATTTTTTCAATAGCAAACAATGAACTGATTCAGCTGTCCAAAGCAGTTGTTCACATTCTGAATTTTGGGCTGAGATGTTAAGAAAGTATAAGGTGAGCAAATTCTCAGGAAAGCTAAGGTAAGTTTGTGATCAGTGGAAACATGTGAAGCCAGCTCTAGCCTAGATCACTTTCTCTACCTCTGCTGTCCTGATGATTTTTGACAAGCTGATTCCATTTCTGGAAAGAAAACCAGTTCACCAGAGAGAAAGATTTCTCTAAAGAGTCTGTTGTTTTTCAGAAGAGTGAAAATGTGTGCTAACAATTCTGGACCACTGACAAAAGCAAAATCAATACACAAGGCCTTCGTTTTACAGCCAAGTTCAGATGAATAAATAGAGATGCAGCAAGCTGTTTACTAGGGAGACAGACTTTACTCTACGTGTCCTTCCAAGCAGGCATGCTTAGGCTGTTGTTGTTTGCCTTACATGGCTGGTTAATGAAATCAGTCAAATAGTTCCAGAGCTCACCGGACATTTCCAAGGCCTCCACTGGCTGTGCTGGCCAAGAGCTGGGAAGCAAACGCTACTGTGTGAGATAGCTGTTGCAGAGGTCTGGGGGCACTTGGGAGGAGTTTGCTCCTTTGAAGAACCTCTGATTTCAGGGGGAGTCCATGCACAGAAAAGCCCCATCCTCACAAAAGGCAGGCAGAATACTCTCTGTGCACTGCCCCAGGTGCAGCAGGAGGAAACTGTGCTTGCACAGATCCTCTCGAAATCAATGAAACTGCAGCCACTGCATCTATCCAGGGATCTTCTCCGAGATCAGGACCTAACTCTGCACTGTGCTAAGTGCAGGGATTTTCTCCCCATGCCTTAAACACTGCAGAAACTGAGAAGTGTCAAGGGAGGCACGAAGATGGAAGGGACATAGATACAGCTTTCCAGAACAACTTACACATATTTTTCTGTGGCTTCAGACTCGGGGGTCTTTTTGTCTGTGACTAGGCAGGTAGAGGAATGAATAACTGCATGCACAAAGAGAGGGGGAAAAAAAGGAAAATAAAACAACAGCACGTTTAAGTGCATTTTTTTCTTGGAGATTTATTTTGTTTTAATAAATCTGACACCAGTCAGGGAGAGAGAAAAGCGTTGCAAGACCAAAATGAAAGCAGAGCACGCTAAGGGTGCTTCAGATTCTTGCTCTCTTGAAGATGTTTCATCAAAATGTCTTTGAGCTCTCTCCCTAGACTCAGGAGTTGTTGGATTCCCCCCCACCCCCCCCTTTTTTTTTTTTGTTGGTTTTTTTTGTTTGTCTGTTTGTTTTTTTAAAAAGCGAGCTTACTCGCCCGGTGTGATTTCCAAGCTTTCACAGCTCTAATAAATAAGGAGCACCTGTAAAACAGTAGCTTGACTTAAGTGAATCTGTACAAAGGAAAATATAGAAATACAGTATATACATAGTGCTCATAGTGCACCATCACTACAAGGCTCTGGTTGAACTGACCCTGCTGCCCTGCTCCCAACACCACTGACATAGAGCCTCTGCTCCTGCAAACTGCTCCTGCCTTCCCCACAGCAGCCTTATAGAAAAGGTGTACTCTGAACACTCAAGAGTGAACAATTGCTTTATTCGAGTTAGTAAACAGTTACACTGAATCACAAGGTGATCTGAAATTTTTTTTAAGTTTTTTTCTTTCTTTTTGATTTTTTGTGGGGTTTTTATGGGTTTTTGTATTTTTTTTCTTTTCTTTTCTTTTTTTTTCTTTTTTATTTGTCAGAATGGGATACTCCACAACTCTCTTACCAATTCAGTGCCAGTATAACATGCTCTAGTGTACTTTTGGACTCTTGGCTACAACTGTACAAGTGCACACAAGTAAATTCTACCCTGTTATCCTCCACCCACTGATTGAGGATCAAATTGCACATTTCTCTTAACCATGACAGGAGAAAGCAAACAGTGAAACAGAATCATGGGGGATCTTTCTCACTTTACCCTTGTTTTCATTGGTTTGTCCATACCATTCTAATTATCATGAAAGGGCTATACATATGGAGAGATTGTCTCACTGCCTTCCTGGATCACTGAAAACCATCAGGGTTGAAATTTCATCCAAGTCTTTCGTGACGCCCAGCAAATATTCCCCTCAGATTATTTTACACCTTGAGGGAATTTTGGTCTTTAGTTCAACACTCTTGCTCTGTTCCCAAATGGGGCGCTATTTAGGGGAATTTAAAGAGAAAGCTGAGAAGAATAAACATTTACTGAGTTCTCTTGGCATTCAGTCTCTGAAAAACCACAGTATAAACTATTCATGCTGCTTCTTACATCTGTCAAATCAAAAATTAAAAGCCATAAAAGTGTAACACTGAAAATATGGCATTAGAAAGGATAAAGGTGGCCTTTGTAAAAATAACAAGGAAAGTATATTAGCCAATAAAATATTCTAACTCTTCATTTAAAAGTGCATCATGGGTAGGACAGAGATGACTCTGAAGCATTGCTACTCCAGTATTACCCCTTTCCCCCATCAAAACTTGAATAGGTCCAAAACCATACAATGCAAATCACGATTCTTAGTGTAGCAGCAAAACCACAGCAGTTTTTCAAAGGAAAAAAAAATTTAAAAAAAAATCCGTATCATTGTCCAGTCTCAAATATCTGAACTCCGAAGTCAGTGAGGGAAAAGTACCTATGTTGGTCCGTGTGGTTTTTGAAACCCGGGTGAAAAATCCCCCCCAGCAAGAAACCAAGAGGAAAAAGCGTTCCGAGAGGAGAAGAGGGGTGGTCACAGGAATGCTGAGCACACTGTGTGGATCCATGATGTGCTGTCTTCTGGGTCAAAGGCACCCGTGGGACCGAGACTTCCTCAGAGGGGCTTCATGACGGGAAGCTGCTTTCTTTGCTGGACTTCCAGCCAGAGGGGGTGGTGAGCGGACCAGCTGGTGTCATTCGGTGGAGTGACGTGGTTTGCTCTGCTCCCTTTCTCCATGCAAGGTACCCTGTCAGCGAGTGCTCCTGCAAAGCAGACAAGCAGAGGGGGTCAGGGTGAGCAGCAGGAGGCTCATTGCAGGCAGGCTGGGCACTGCCTGAGCTCAATTCCCACACAGCCTCACGGTGGGCAGGCAGCCAGGCTGAGGCATGAGTCCACCGCTTCAGCCTCGCCTGCCCCTTGTGCTTCAAGGGCCATGGGGACACGCAGCCTTCAAGGTTGCTGGAGTGGAAGATGAAGGAATTCCTGTGATAAAAAGGTGGAAACTGATATAATTATAGTTCATTCTCAACACCACCCTGGCAGTTATAAGCTCATGAGGCTTAGTTTTTCTAGGGGCTACTGGGAGATACACCATTGCTTCATGTGCTTCTGCTTCCCTTGACAGCTGACCATGTAAGCTACCTAGCAGGGATTGTCCCCTCTCTCTCCCTGCACAGTGAGCTTTGGACTCTATCTCCTTGGATGGGATCTGCTGTCCCCTACAGATTTGGACTGAAACTCTGCAGTACTTATTAGCCTTGTTTTGGTGCTGGGGCACATTTTCCTTCTCCGTCTGCTCCACGATCTCCCCTTCACACTGGCTCCTCTGCAATCACTCTCAATAGTGTGCCTGTATCCCCTTGCCAAACCCCCACGCTCCTCAAAGCAGAGGCTGGAAGGCACATGGAATGCGTCAACCAGCATGAACTTCCATGGCATGGAGGCCACTATATCTAGGTTAAGGAGTAAGGTTTGTGCTTCCAGGCAATGTGCCCACTGAGATGAGCTTCTTTGTGTCAACAGAGAGCTGTGAACAAGAACTAGACTGAGAACTGGGATGTATCCACCTACTAAGGTGAAGTACACAGCTGCTTTCTGTCACATTTTTTGGCTTGAAGTCTTGGTGTAAAAAGGGAAGCAGAGCAAATTAAACCTGTAGTGTCTGTATGAAACCTCACTCTACTTCTCCCTTTCCATACATCAACGGAAATTAATTTCCATCCCTCACTAACCAGTCTCATGGCACATGGTACAGACCAATAAGGGATTTGCGAGGGGAGGCATAAAGAAGTTCAGTGGCTCTTGATGCTTTCTGCCTGGAGCACTCATCTTGCTGTGTAAGTTCTGTCTATTTTCCCCTGCTGCTGATGGACTCAGTGTAACAGGGTGTGCAGAACAGCGAGAAGGACCTTCCCTGGTGACTGGCTCATATGGCAGTAATCGCGTTTGATGAACGCATCTTTGTAACAATCAAGTTACAAAATAAAAATCCGTATCAGGCATAGCATGCAAAGTTCTATAAAGAAATGAGAACACTCTAGTCATCACTGCTTCAGAGCTCAATGCTGTGCACCTCGTGCCAGCACTAGCGTGCATGACCAGCACAATAAAGTCAGCTATTTATATCTCCCCCAAAAAAACCCCAAATTACTTTTTAGGAGAGTGACATATGCTCTTCACCCTAGCTGAACCTGCCTTCAACACACATCAAATATTGCTGATCAGATAGAAAAATTGCATCAACCACAAAAGAATTTTCACCAGGATAAAGCCATAGAGTTGAGCTTATATGAGTTGTGCTGAGGTAAGCGCACTGGGTTTTGCTTGCTTTCCAAAGTCAAGTAGGGCTGGGCTGATCCTGGGTTGGAAGACCACCTAGAAGTTAGAAGCAGGCTGTAGTTCAAACTCAGGAGACAGCACAGAAAAGATGAGGGAAACAGAACAAGTAAGAAGGCTCATTTCTGCCCTATTGTTAACGCAGGGGGGAAGGAGAATAACTCAACTGGATGATGACCCAGCTCAAGCAGGTGCTTGGAGGTTCATCTGTGTGGGCTCAGATAGCGGTGTAGTGATTCCATGCTGTAGGTGAGAGCTGCACTGGCGCCCTGTGTGGCTGTTAGTCAAAACCTGAGCAATCGGCAGCTGCGACACAGGCTGCACCCACCCACACAGAGCTTCCTCTTTGGTTGATGTCTGACACGTGATGATTTAAGTCCTTGCTCAGAGCAGCACAGAATTAGAGCATGGCGGGGCAGTTTGGCAGGTAAGGCAAAGCCTCCCCACTCTCTGCTCCCTCTCTGCAGTTATCCAGCTCTTTCCAGGTGCTGTTGCAGAGCTACATCCCTTTGTCCCGTGGGGGGAAGCTTGGTCCTGCTTGGTAGAGCCAAATGCTAGAAGTGTTCCTCACCTCCCTGCCCCTCCGTGCTGAGGAGCTGGGTGGCTCAGCTGCAGGGACATGTCCTTTTGCTCCCCCATCCCAGATCCCTGTGTGTCTGCTCCCAGCACTGCTCCTGCTGGCAGCGATGGCCACCAGAAATAGCTGCTTTTACACAGTGTCCTCCCCAGTCATGTCCTGCCCCCTCAGAGGGGCCATGTCATTGACATGGCTTTGGGCTCATGCACACATCCAGACACACACACAGTTTTTTCCGTGGTCGCTTCCCTGTCATTCTATGCCCCATTGAACATTTTTGTCTCCAGATTCACATCTTATTGTTCAGGAAAAATCAGAGACTGGGTGGGGAAGGCTGAAAAAACCGTTGATGTGGACTGGCATGGCAGAGTTCCCATACTTTAGCACAGCATTTAATTCACCCAGACAATGAATGCTGATGTGCTAGAAGAGGCCTGGTTCATCTGGGACATGCATGGCCCTAGAGTAAAGGCACTGCAATTATTTTCTCAGGGAAGCTGCTCTGAAGATAAACCACAAGAGTGCAGCTAAAGTCAGCATGGGAGCAAGCTCAGCCCTGGAAACACTCGGGAATCATCTGTTACTTGTAATAGTTCTGTAATTTTTGCTCTTTTTTTTTTTTTTTACAATTCTTAAAGCAGTTCAAGCTTCTTCATTAAAACCTTCCCCTTCGAGTACTCTGTGATTTATCTTTCCATGAGCTAACTGAAGGGATGCCACATTGCAAAAGACAGGGAGGACCTTTAGCACAAAAGGGAAAACAAGCAGAATCCTTAAGCACCAATTCAGGATTTCAAAGATAGTGATTTCCTTCTGCTCCGACCTTGTAAGCTAAAGATCCTCCTCAGCTTTGGGTCACCTGTGGAACTCAGGCTCTCCCTTCTACTGAAACATGAGCTGCAGTCTGAGCAGACATTGTGATTTCAGGGAATGCATTGGGGAAGAGCCCTGGGTTTGACTTCTATGCCTAGGCAGAAGAAGTGGTAAGGACACCCCCAACTCTGTGAATAGTTGCACCATTTTCTTCAGGCTATTACTGACAGGGGTTCTCTAATTTATATTTTAGGGCAGTCTGAGGTGTGTACATGGATCATGCAAAGAGGAAAATGCCATCACAGTTCTGGACTTCTAATCTCTACATTGGAAATGTCCACAGAGCCTGCCAGGGCCAGTCCTGGTTTACACTGGGGTAACTGGGTGTATCTCCTCAACGACAAGCCAGCCCAGTGTCCCCCAGCTAGTGCAGCACCAGTGTGTTTGCCAGCCTTGTGAATGGCATGCTTTGCCCCACTGGTGTGCAGATGTGGCAGAAGATATGATTTTCCCCTGAAAAAAAACCAGCCAAATTTTCAACAAGCTCTCCCATTCTAAGCTGGGATAAAGTTGGAATTTCGCAAGGTATTTTTTAAAAAAATAACAAAAAACCAAAACACTCTCCCCCCAAAAAACCAACCACAACAACAACACCCCCCCAAAAAACCCAAACCAAACCGAAACAAAAACCACACCAGAAACCAAACCAAACAAACAAAAAAATTCAAAAACTGAAATAGAAGGTAAACCAAATCCAGACAGTTTGTACTCTCCTTTCCTGAAAACAGGCAACCACTGTGATGTGATAACCCTTCTTTAAACCTCCAATTTTGTCTGAATCAGAACAGGAACTTTAAGTTGCATTTCAGCTGTCTCTTGTGGGCCTAAACCACTACGCTTTTGGCTATTCCAAGGTTCTTCTCAATTTTCTTATTCAACCTGATCTCTCCAGTAAAACCAGTTATAGAGCCAGAGAAAGGCAGTTTAACTGTTGGTAGTGGGATGCAGGATGGTGAGGATGGGTGTCTTGCTGAGCCACAGCCTGTACCTCCCTCGGAGAGGTCTCCTCACCTGGGCCACACCTGGGCCTGGCTTTTTAACCTGAAATGTTATTGTGGGCCACAAAATTGTAACAATTATATACCAAACTTTCTGAAGCAGCAATGAATCTTCTTAGTGAAAAGTTTCAGCATCCTGTATCAGGAAGCAATCAACATTTTCCCATGAACAACTCCACTGTCCGTAACCATCCAGGACTGCATGCCTGATACTGTCCCCACAGGGTTTGTCCCTGGTTTTCACAGCCCTCGTTCTCTTCAAGTCTAAGCAAGAGCAGATCCAAAAGCAAGGGGGCATGCCCAGGTGGCAAAAATGTCATGTGGATTATACTGTGGGAGAATGAAGAGGAAAAACCCACCCAGAACATATAAGGAGCAAGTGGCTGAGACCTGGCACAGACCTCAGTGCAGTGCCAGGCACCTTAGGGCATCTCCCTCACACCCAGCACTGCTGGGCACTGAAAAACCTGCATTGGGCCCAAACACTGCTTTAGATTTTCTTTATCTCCCACCTCAAGAAGACAGAAACAATATTTTTACCACCAAGATAACCATTTCAGCAACAATTGGTAAACTGCTTCAAATAAAACTGAATTGGCATTTTAACTGATCTTTGAAATTTAGGGTCAGAATTCAAATTTTCAGTGACTTCATCATGTATCTTTTCTAGTCATGTTCAAGATTCTCTCAGTTGGAGAATTCCTGTGGGAAAGAGCTTTTTTTTTTCTCCTCTTTTTGGATAAGGAACTTAGAAGTGGCAGCACAAGTGGTTCATGAAGCCTTATAAATATTTGGAGCATAAGCAGGCAACATAAAGTTTTACATTTAACCACGTGGGCTCCAAATAAATGGCTGAAAATTGCTCTAACCATAGGTTTCAATATCAATCGCCTGATGATGGGATGCAGATCTTTCCAGAGAGGTCAGAACTCCATAGTTATTTCACTCAACACTACCCAATCCCTAAACCACCTATTTCTTAATTTATTTTTTTTTTAAATATCTGCCTTCATAGAAGATGATTACATTACACAGCATGAAAGTCCAAAACTGGGACTGGAAGATGGAGCACAGCAGGGAGTACAAGTGTCCTCTCTGCAAACGCAGTTCAGCCTCTTTGCCTTTAGATAATTTGTTATTGAAGATTGGCTCGAATTTAAGGCAGCAATGTTTCAGAAACACTTGGAAAAGCAAGCCAGCTGCAGGGCGGATATCATTACAAATTGAGACACATGTTGTACAGGAATACCATTCTTTTCAAATACCAAAGTTGTGTCTGGGGAAGTAAAGCCATGCAAAGGAGTCGGAGGCAGGACCTCGAGCTCTAATGTGCCGAGGGCCTTCAACTTGCATTAGAGGCACTGAGCACTGAGTGCACGCAGTACTGAGCAGGATCAAGCCCAGATATTTAATCAGCTGTAATTTTCATGGTAGAAGCAAACATTAAATAGCTGAAGGTTCTGCAGAATGTTAGAGGTTACTTCGATTCACGGCTCTCACGAGATGATCATGCACGTTTCCAAACACAACTTTCAGGCCTGCAAGTGCAGTTCAGCTCATTATCAAAATAATGTAAATAAGGTCATGATTAGTAGGTCTCAGCTGTGAGGCCTCAACTGGTGGAGGCACCCAGAAACATGCTTACCTTTATAGGGCCTAAAAATAGACAGGAGAGACTCAGCAGGTAATCTGGAAACAAAAATCGCTTCAGAAGTCTTGCTTGCCACTGTCTGATTTCCTCCTGACTTCTTGCTCTAAGAGCTTTGTTTCTACTTTGTTTCCATCTTCCACTGTGCTTTTTAAACAAGAACTTAATTTCATCTTAAAATCTATGGCTCGCTGCTTGAGTATGTCCAACTTTTTCACAACTACAGTCCTCAAAAAAAAAAGTGTTTTGCTCCTTTCTCTCCCACTTTCAGGTATTGCTCGTAATACTGAAAAATAGTTTGTAAGCTCCTCACAGTTGTTCAGAGCTCACTGCTCCGCACTGAAGTTGGCCATGGTGTTTCAGGGTCAAGCTTCACAAAGGCTGTGAGGTGCTTAGCTCCTCATCAGGTTTCAGTGGCAATCAGACACATACCATCCAGCATCTTGGCCCCTGCATGTCAAGGCAGTCGTTGTCTAGATGATGTTTATACAAGTGTTTTTACAAGAGTCTGTTTTACTATGGTCTTTGTTGTTAGGCTCTCTGTATTTAATTATGAGTTGCACTTTCCTCCCCACCCCCATAAAATTTCCCTGCACCACTGACTTCAGTAGCTCGACAGCACAAGGACAGGCTGATGAAGAGCTCGAGTCTCCCCATACGGCTGTTTCACACTTAACACTTCTGAGTGCAGCCAAACCTGCTTCGAACCAACTCAAATATGAGAAGCATTAGACCTTATATGTACGAAAGCGCCTGATCAGTCCTTAAAGCCTGGCAGAGTTATGAGTAACTCATTGTTTCAATATGAATGTGGGTTGTACCAGCTTAGGGAACAGCATGGATTGGATGCTTATTTCAGTTCAAATAATTTTAATTTCATAAGACAATTAAAACTAATAGTAGCAAGTAAGCACCAAAATGATCTCTGAAATCAGTGGTCTGAGGTTCTGGGAGCTGTCAGGTAGACTACAGTATGTAGGTATCACAGGTTCTGCATATTTCTGTGGGTCTGTCAATTGAGCTATGCCTTTTTTTGCTGTCTGAAGTTCTGGCTGTGTGTTTTGTTTGCCAACAGCCCTAGATGCCTATTACCTTTACAAATCAGACCAGGTGTAGTTATTTTCTAAACTGAGCTCAAGAATCAGATTTCATATTTGAAACATATGCCCTAGAAGGTTTTACAGAAAAGCAGGAGGATCCCATCAGAAATCAGCACTTGCTCCTTTGATTCAAAGAGTGTGCAGTGATCTATGGCAGCATACCACGAGCCTGCTATTTACTGCCACTGAGACGGAAGTTAGCACTCCCACACCCCGGCAGCAAGATGTGGGAGCTGAAAGCTCCCCTGGAAGTATGTCATTTTATACTTCACTATTCTGAGAACCACTTGTTTTCTTTCCTTTTTTTTTTTTTTCCCTGGGAAACCCTTTTTCTGATTTGATATACCTGAGAAGGTATACAGGCAATTTTGAAACATAAGATCACGCTGCTAGAGTCAGACAGCTCTCAAGGGCAAAGCTTCAGCTCCAAGCAAATGTGTTTAAGGCTTTGTGGTGGTAAAAGTCTCTCGTCTCCCCCTTTGGATAAATGGAAAATTTCTGTAGGCTCATAAGAAGCCAGGTGAAGGAAAACTTCTGAAGCAGAAGAGTAGGTGTTGACTGTATGAGTCCAATTACTCCGCTGATTTAAATTAGTTTGGCATCAGTGGAACTATATCCAGTTAAAATTAGCTAAGGCTCTGGCCCGTAATACCATGTTAACAAAGATGACTAGCATAGAAATGTGTTCAAATATAGAAAATCTGTTTTGAAGTATATCTTTAAGGTCAAATACTGTCCTCATCATAGCAAGCAGGGCAGAGGTAAGATGTTGGTAGATAGACACCACAGGGACAGAGGAGAGAGAAAATTTCTTAGGCAAGAAAAAGGAGGTTAGTAGCTGTGCCCCTTGCCTTAGGAATCCAGACCAGAGCAGGAAATCTTGTGCTGGACCATTATGGGCAGATGAGCTCAAAGTGGGATATATATTACTACTGCTCTGAAATGAGTGTTCTGTATGCTGTGTATTTTTACGAGTACAATGCATGGACTAGACAGATGAAGGTTTGGGCCTTTCACTCAGCAGATGCTGACCCTGGGACATACAGGTTGGCTCTGTAGGTGGCCATACACCTACTATTTCCTTTATTTGTGGAAGAAATTCTGCTGGCACAAGCAGAAAAAAATCCTTCCTTTCCTTACCCCTCTGTCCCCAACACAGGATTACTCAACACACACACATACACACACACAGAAGCTAGTTGTGAGTTTAGCATGTGCCACTTCATTTTCTCATTCAGTTTAACATAACTATCGTGTTAAATCCAAGCAGACCTCAGTGTTTTCATTTCTTTGCTTTAGGAAACCTTGACATCAAAGCTGGCGGGTTAAAACTGATCCCGCCAGGGCATAAAGCATGTAGGCAGGCAACAGTAACACTGCTAATTTTAGAAACGCACATTGCTCAAACTTGAAAATATAACACTCAACAGAATATTCTTCCTAGCTTCATTCCTTTATCATAGCAGGACTTTGGCACCGAGACATCTTTTGATAGTTCTTCAAATTGCGTCAAGCTGGAACAGCTTGACAGTCCATGTCCTGATGGAGAAACTAAACTTTAACATCAAGGATTATGTTGCTGATTAGCACTTTCAATAATCAAGTAATTGGTACATTAAATAATCCAGAGATTGGCAACTTGCCCAAAAAGGTCATGCTTGCATTGATTCCTTTTTAGAGAGTCCATGTTGCTATTACACGAATTCAATCTGTCTGTCCAGAACTCTAGCGTAAAAATATTTGGCTAATTTCCTTCTTGTCACAAAATTTGATGGGAAATAAAATCCAGGAAAAGTTACACATTAGGGCAATATGTTCAGATTTTCCAGTTAGGGTAGGTGAGAAGCAAGAGAGGAAAAGACAATTGGCTGGACTTTTTTTCTCCCAGGTTAGTGTGATCAGTGCAATCAATACAAACCTCCAAGGACCCAAATCAACACATTTGTTAGTGCAGCTTCTACCCTCTTTGTACTTTATTAGAATTTCTATGAGGTTGGGAGTGTCTCTTAAGGGGTCCTCCCCACAACTGGATTGCCGAAGGAGTAGGGTTTTATCTCCCTCCTTCCCCAGGCCCAGGCAGGAGGAACTACCCCATGGACAGGCAGAGGTGAGGGCTGTAGTACAACAGGCTGTACTGATGTTTCCTTCCCCTGTTGCCCCCTCTGCACAGACACGGACAGGCTCTGAGCCCTGCTCAGTCCTCACAGGCAGGGAGGGCAGAAATCTAAGGCAGAGCCCTTTTTCTCGCCGAGGCTGGCTATGACCAGCAATAGTGAAATACCGAAAGGGCTCTGCATGAAACCACAGAGTCCTCACCTCAAATCAATCATCAGAGCTGTACAAATCACTTGTGCGTGCCTTGAGATGCTCAAAACCCACCCGCATTTCACTGAGGTACCCACTGGAATGAGATGGTTACCACGCTGTTTATTTCTGCAGAGTATTCGGAGTATCCTCTTTCCCTTGGAGCACGTAAGGACCCTGGTCTCCCATGTCTTCTGCACAGAGGCTGCTTCTTTTCTTTTTCTGGAGGAACGAGGGGATGAACACAGACTGATAACCATCACCACACCATGCTGTGCTGCTGCACAAGCCCCAGAGGTATGGCAGACACCTAGGCTGGGCTTCTTAACTTCCAGCGTCTGTGTGGACATCTGTGTCTGTGCTGGTCACCTTAGGTTTCCCTCACTGCAGGCAGAAATAGGCACTCCTAGGGCACAATTCATCTGAGCTGTCTTAGTTGCTGACTCTGGGATGAGCTCACCTGTCTCTTTGAAGTGCCTGCTTCTCTAGGTTGATTTTAAAGAGAGTTTAGACAATTAGCTCAGCTGCATCTTTGTTCCAAATGTCTATATTGGGTCAGATTAATCTTGCCTGGCAACCTGAAAACTTGCCTGTAAGACAACCCTTACATCGAGGCAAAGAAATATGTAAAACTCAGGATGAAAGGGAAAATGGTTATTCTTGAGGATAATCACAGTGGCAGTAATTGACATTTAGAGAATACAAAGGGCTGAGGACAGTAACTGAATGATAAAGAGTTCTTCTTGTCTTTCCAATGCAGCTTGTTCAGTTTGCCCACTTTCTCTCTCAAATACTATCCGTGAAGCGATGCCATGAATAATCATGTCAACAGGCAAAAATACACATCTTGGTGAAGCCAGAACTCTCTGAGGTTTAAGCTCTGGCTTTGAATGATACTAAATTCCTCTTGGGGTTGGGACCTTGAAGAGGCAGCATTGCTGCAGCCTGGATGGTCCAGGCAAGCAAAAGTAGATGCTAAGAACCAGCCTGTCTTTGACTACAGACTAAGCACATAAATGTGCAAGTCTTCTAGCACTGTGTTGAAATAAGCGGCTTTGAGGAGCTTCAGAGAGGTGGGAAAGGAAGGGTTAACCATGGCTCTCCTAAAATTTAATAAAAAGGATACAGCCAAATAGTGGCCTTCTCACTAGATCAAATCACTACCCCTAGGTAGAAGCATGCATACATTTATGAAGGGAATCTTTCAAGCTCCAAAGGTAACACTGGGGTCTGCAATAAAGATATCGCTGCTGAGGGACATACATTCCATACCTCAGGGGTGGCTAGGGGGAATCCCCACTAAGAGGACCTAGGAGCATGTAAAGATTTTAAATATTCATTTGACTTCTGAGTTATTGTATATGCTGGTTATTAGTCCAGGAATGTGATAGTTGTCCTCTATTCTTATTAGTGTATCTTTTAAATGTGTCAGCACATGCTGAGAGCAAAGAATAATGGTTGTGTTCCACCGAAGAAAGTAAATAAATACTGCTGGTGATCAAGGGAAGTAACGTTTCCAGCCCTGCAACCAGCACAGGGAATGCAGTGTTAACAAAGGAGAAGGGAGTCCTGGCTGCACTATCTATCTTTGATGGTGCAATTAGCCCTCACTGATGGAGCAGGGAGATACTGCAATGGCCCAGATTACACACCCTGCTGCTGCTCTCTGTGGCTGTAGGTGCCAAACACCACTGCAGTCACTATTTGTGCTACCAGGGACAGGGATTTACTGGAGGCTGCAGAATATTCCACGGATTGTAATGAAATCTGGCACGTCACCAAGCCACATCCGGCGAACCATCAGTATTTTACTGCTGAACAGATTTCTTGCAACACCCACCATTTCCCCTTTTCCTGAAAGAAGCTCTCCGTGCTTGGGAATCTAAATAAATTCCATTACGTTGGTTTTGTTAAGGAATACATTCAGTGCAGGTAGCTCAGTGTGCAGCTGCAGTGCCAGCTGCAGGTTGAGCTCTGCGGGGGCAGGCACCCAAGCCTGAGCACCAGGCAAGAGGATGGGAACAGGCGCTGATCCTTTCCATAACAAAGGACACAGGGACCTGTGGCCCAGCCAGGTGACCGGACACTCACCACCACCAACACCCAGACTTTCCTGTGCTTAGATTGTGAGGGTATAAAAGGTATAAAAGCCCAGGGGTTCCTTTGTTCCGGATCTCTACTCAAAGGCATCAGCTCAAGCTGTTCTTTTGTTATTTAGTTATTGCACCATGATGAAATTATTTTAAGGATTGGGATATCTGAGAACTCTGCTATGGAAAACCTGGGGTGGAGCTGGTGAGGAAACCTGGTGTGACTGTTTGAGCGTGGGGTGTGTAGCTGTGGAGGGGCTTCTCTCCCAGCTCAGGTGGTACGAGAGTGACTGCCCGAGCAGCTCCTGGATGGTCAGACAGGGAAGATTCCTTAACAGTTTCTTGCTCACAGGTTTGAAGCTTCAGACATACATTAAACTAGGAGTTTTACAAAGATGCTATTTTATCAGAGGGATTCAGTAGGCTGGAAATTGGGAATGAAGGACGAGAAGTTTCTGCATCTGGAGTATCGTTCTTGGACAAGCCGTGGGGGTTGGTGGAGTTACCCCTACTTCTGCCTGGCTTTACAGCCCCACCAGGAACCACAGACATACACCAAGCGCAGGGCTGGGGGAAATCTCAGCTGCTTTTCTAAGGTGGGAGAGTTGCACCAAAGGCAGATACCTCAGGCAAGGCAGTAAAGCCCCATGGCAGAGGTTTTGCTGCAATAACCTATAGTGGGCAAGTCCCAAACAGCAGGCAGTTCCTAAGTGCCAATACATGAGATGGGAAAGCTCATGGAGACGGAGTTCAGTCTCCAGAGAACAGCTCAGGGGAAAGCCAGGGTGCAGTGTGGAGGCAGAACAAAGTAAGATGGTTGGAGGTGACCATTTGCTACGTCCATTGGACCTGAGCTAGCAGGAAGCTGCTGGGTCATCCAGCTCTATGCTATGCTGCAGGGCAATTTCAGTCATTGTGAAGGCTTGAGTTGCTGTGTAACTCAGCTGGAATAAGTAAGCAGATTAATGGCCCAGACCTAAACCATATTCTAGGCAGAAAATCACTGACTTTGACATACACAGCACAATAACTTCACAGCCAGAACCATCACGAAATGTTCTGTGAGCAAAAGTGCCATGAGGCTGCTGATGAATGGAGTACTGACAAATACAGATGCAATACAACACAAAAACCAATACTAAAACACAAATACCAATAGTTTCCTGAAAGTGCTCATAAACTGGAATTTGTATCTTTTTGTTTCATAAAGGCCACATCCACAAGAGTTTGACCTCATACCTGGAAATGCTCAATTCTACTCACACAGAAGGCAGTAGTGATTACACAAACCTTTACTTATTCTGATTTCGAATTCGGAGACACCTCCTTTTCAATGGTGGCTCCAGATCCTCTGGCCCTGTGCTGAGTATTGGCGTTGAGATAATGCACGGTGCAATAGCAGTCTTTTCTGCTGGTTTTGGCACAGGCTGGATCACGCAACCTGTCTTGGGCAGCATCCGCAAAGCATATGCATGGTCCTCATCTGCTGGATTGTTAAGGTTCGGGTCCTGTTTGTCTCCCCCGGCCAGGGGCTCTTCCCCAGTCTTCTTGCCAGCATCTCCCTCGAGGTGGCAGTTTGACGCACAGTTGTTCTCCTTAACGGACTCCAGCTCACTCACCGCCAGCTCCTCCGGAGGCTGGGGCTTTTTCGGCTCCTGGGGCGGCTCCGGGTTCTTGGAACCCTCTGTGCTCTTTGTGCCATTCACAATGACGTTGCACACCGCTGCGCCGGCTTCCAGTCCCGGCGTGCCAGAGGCCAAGGAGACGGGACAGCAGTGAGCTCCGTCACTGCACGGTAATGTTTTTGAGTCAACTGGGCTGCAGTTGTCCCTGCAGTCACTGCAGTTCCTTTTGTCTGAGCTACCAAAAGCCAAATTTACAACACTGTTAGGTTCACGTTCAACTTTCACTTGGGCGTGTAGAGCCCTGTGGATGACATTGTGCAGCCTAGACCGGTGGCCTACTGTGAGGTCTATCACACCATCCTGCGGACCCTGTAGCACACTGGGGAAACCAAATTTACTGTTCACTGGACTACTAGGTCTGACAGTCAAATCAACAACTTCATTTTTACTGTGCTCCTGAAGCACTTGAGCTTGATTAAGGGACTGGCCTGAGCAGCTCGGTGATGAGTCAGAGGATTTGGATGATCCTTGCTTTGACTCTCGAGGGGATGAAGAGCTATTGGTTGGCTTTGCCCCAGGCGTCTCGCTGGAGGTACTCGGAATGAAGCTTTCACCATTGCTGGAGAAGCCATTGGGGGGCTTGGAGTCGTTGATGTGAGGGATGGGGATGGGAATGGGGATGGGAACGGGCAAAGGGACAATGACAGGATATGGCACTAGTAGAGTTGGGGGTGGCACCAGTGGGGCAAGGGATGGCAATCCAAAGTTCATCATCTGTGGCATAGGCATAGGACCATTTGGCATCATGCTGACAGGGGGGAAGGGAAGACTGGGCAAAGGAGCTCCGGGAGGGGGAGGCGGCAACAAGCCGGGAGGATTCCCAGGCATGGTAGGTGTTGTGGGGGGATGGATATGGGGGGAAAGCATTGGCCTGTGCATGGGGCTGGAAGTGGGACCCATATTTCTGGGACCACCTGGTGGGGGACCGATTCCAGGAATCATTGGATTTGACAGAGGGCTGTTAGGATTTGAGGCATGGTGAGGTGGCCCGCGAATAAATGGTGGACGGATTTGCTGCATAATTTGCTGTTCCATGAATATGGGCAGAGGAACTGGCCCACGGTTTGTCATCACCATGGGAGGACTGCGAGGTGGGACACCAATTGGAGGCACAATGCTAGCAGGTGGCTGGACAGAAACTGGTGGAATATTTGGATTCTCACTGATGGGAATAGGTTTGGGAACTGGCGTGGGGATTTTAGTGACAGAGCAGTTGGCAGTGTCAGACGGAGAGGCAGTGGTAGACGCTGATGGTCCAGGGCCTTGAATTTGGCCAGCTGCAGACGCTGGGGATGGGGCTTTTCTCCGAGCATCTGCTAGCGGTATATTCCAAGAATCTGGAGTCAGCAGCTGCACCCCAGTGCCTTCTGCTTTATTTTCGACTGGAGGATGTAATGTACTGCACAGTCCAGCTGGAAGATTGGCCTGTGTCTCTTTGTAGAAAATGTCCATTTTGTACTGATTGAGACATTTTGCACTGCAGAACTGAAGCCTTCTTTCCCCGTCCCCAAAATCCAGATACTCTTTTGTGTGTCTTATGTGCTTACACCAGTCACATACCTACAACACAGTAATAAAATCAAATCAGGTAAGAAAAGCAATCTTCTCTTCATAGCGTTATTTTAAGAGTATTTTTTCAGTTGCTAAATACATTATTTTTCTAACAGGAAAAAAAGAAGTTACATTTGTGAAAACGTCACCTTTTTTCTTCTCCAACATATTAATGAATTGAATGCCGCTCCCTTTTCTGGCTCCCATGATCTCAGTTCTACCTTACACAATGCATTATATATCTTAAACCCATAGCACAGGGAGGAATCCTCAGTTGGCATAAACTGTTATAACACGCATATGTAAGTATGTAAAGTCCATATGAGTATGGCTGTGATTACTCCTTGGGGGTAATCGAAGCACGCCTGTGCCATCTGAGATGCCATGCTACACAAGGAATGTGAGAACTGGAAAAGGACTCAGAAAATTGCTGGAAATGAATGCAAACCATTTCTGCTACACTGCAGCTCACAGTGACACTTAGTATTCTACTAAGGGTATCAAATAATAAGTTGGAAAGAGTGTGATATTTCAAAATGGCATCACAAAGCAAAAAGCATCATTGATTCTTTGCCCTTCATTCCAAGGAGAAACTTGAAAAAAGTTAGGATATTTGTGTAAGGTTCGAATAGTCCCAATTTGTGATGTTTCAGCAAGCTGGAATTATTTTCTGAGCTGTTTGCCCACTCTTGTGTACAAGTCACTCTGAGTAAAACTTCTTGGCAAGCAAGAACCTGTTTAGCAACTTCTCAAATACTACAGCAAAAAGTTTGCATCACAGGCTCAATTTTGTTTTGTTTCTCTGCTTTCCATTTAATCCTTTTCTGTCTTGCTATTGGTGTGGTGGAGGCATAGCCAATTTTTTTTTAAATAAGGCTGCAGAACTAATTAAGCTGTGAAAGGTTTTCCCAGTTGTAAACCACTAGACACCAAAGTTCAAAAAATAGTCATTCTAGGCTTCAGAATCCATTACTTCAGAGAAATTATTGTGATTTCATTAACACATTAATTTTGCAACACCAACAGCTCTCACAGATGGTGAAGACATGATCTACAATTCAAATATGACTCTTGTTTGCACAAATGCCTTTCCTTCATATGGCATTTTAAACAAGAATTAATATGAGTAATCTTGCCATAGCTATAAACAGATAAACAGATGTCAGATTTTTCAGTGCCTCACTTTTTTGACAGAATTTTACACACACAAACCCCCCCCCCATNCAGAAATTTACACCCACAAACCCCCCCCCCCATTTTTGTCATTTACATTAGTTCTCAAAATACTCCACTGACAGAGATTTTTGGTGCTTTCTATCAGCATGTTGAGCCTATGACCATGTCAGAATACATCCTGGTATTGTTTGTTCTGCCTTTTCCAAATAGCCCATATTAGCTTGTTTTGAAATAACTCTATCTTTTGTATAAAGGAAAAAAAAATACACTAAAAACCCCAAAGAAGACTATGATTGTGAAAAGACTGCATTAAAAGGATAATTAATTTTAATAACTATTGGCCATATAAACAATTCAAAACAACATATGCTGGGCATCTGATTACCCATCTCATTTAACTCTCAGCTTTCCTTTAATATAAACAGTGGTGACATTCTTGAGTTTTCAGTAATATATCTTTAATGTATATATACACATACACACACTATATGCTATGGCTATTAGCCCATTTAACTCCTCAACCTTTTGGCTATCCCGTAAGGTTGCTGTTTGTTTCCCTCCTGCTCCCCTCCCTACTCACATACTCATACATGCACACACTCCCTCTCCTTTATCCCAACATTTAAATCAAGCTAAATAATCAAATGAGAAGTAGCAACTACTAAGTCACCCCTGAAGTTTGGGAACGCAGGACTCAGATTTTTAGCTTGGCCATGCAGACACTGTGCCCCGTGAGATAAAGCAGAGGGGGTGCTGGTGCTGCTTGGTGCATGTGGCAGCAGCAAGGGTGTATTTCCAGCATGATGCCCCATTGCAAGAAAGGAAGTTTCCCATTGCAAACAAGTCCAGCCCTGCACCGAACACACAGTGACGGTGTCACACCCTCAAAGATGTGGACAAAAAGGCTGTCAAATGCACAGAACTGTTGAGATAAATGCCTGCACTGCCATGGTGCATGCATTCCCCCAAGTGTGGGGCAGACGGGAAAGCGGGAGTGCAGCAAACAGGGCAAAGAGCGGGCAATCCCACTTCCAACAGCTCCTGGATTTTACCAGGTATCAGCTCTCCATCTGCTCCCCACAGGAAGGCTCAGTGGCCATCACGGACAGCCCTGGAGCTTGTGCTGCAAACAGTGCGAACTCCCAGCAGTGGGCACCGAACCATCCCGCCTATTTGGCATGGGTATGGGTTTTGCCACCCACCTGGCAAGTCAGCACACATGATGGAAATATCCTATAATCAACCTCCTGAAATTTTCTGGTTTGCCACTGTTTTCGAAGCAGACAAAAGGGGAATTTGTGAGCCTACACCACGAGGTAATGAGATACTATTTAACTCAGTGGAGCTGCTGAATTTACCTTTAAGTTATTTTTGAGCGAGAGCTCACTGATGTAGCCACAAAATGCTATCTATTTTGCATGCATGGGATCGGGATGTACTCCACCACACTCCTCCTGCTGCTTGCTGAGTATGCTCTTGCCCCAAGGGCTGGCAAAGATGCAGAGGGTCTCCACAGGTACCCCAGGAGCTGCACAAAGAGGTACTAGGAGCTCCCAGATAGCTCCTGAGGCAGGCTGGGGCAGGATGAAGCCCAGACTGGCCCATCACCATCTATTTGCAGTGGAAAGACAAGGAAGAGACTGGCCTCAGAGGTGCCTGCAGTAAAGGATGGAGCAGGACTTCAGATGCAGCTGCAGTGAACACTTTCCTTTGGGACAAAGAAGTAAACCACCTTGTAAGCCTGCTGCCAAAGTGCCTGAGAAATACGAGAGAGTAAACCCAGTCTCCTTATCTTTCTAGGAAGAGCCCTGTCCATGACGTTAATTAAAGGGCCTGAAAGAGAAATACAGCCCCACAAAAAAATTGTGGCATCTTTTCTAATAATTTAATTTTATTAGTTAGCATTTGAAAAATTCACTGAAACACTTCACTGTATTATTGCTGTATTGATTTGTTTATCTCCAGTGGGCCCCTATGTCTCTCCTGGCTAAACAAATATTTTCTCTTCCTTGGTAAAACATTTAGAAATCCTGCTTACAAATTCTCTACTGATTTCTCCTGTTTTCAATAATTCACTGAGGAACGAGAAACTCTGAAGTATGCCTGCCTCACTCACATATTGATCACAGACCCTTCTGTATATTTTATCACTCGATGAAATTAATTAAAACCACGGAAATTAAAGGCAGCAAATCTGTTCCTCTGAATATCCTGCATAGACCAAATATTCAATAATTATCTCATTGATTTCATACAATATCTCAAAGTGTTAAAGATACAACATCAGTGAAAAACGTCCATCTTCTAAAATTGTGTATCTCATAATTTTCTTTTGTTTTTTCTTTCTTTCTTTTTATTTACATATGCAATCTGTCTGTGCTGCTTAGTTAAGAAAAAAGGTATAAAAACGTGGGACTCATATGCAGGTAATAAGCAGGTAATATGACGCCTCACAATACCATACTAAAAGGCAGAAAAATGGTCTCTACAACAACGAGGAAATTACTGGAGGAGAAAAAAAATGTCACTTAAGAATTAATGAATCAAGTCTGTCTTACAGAATTGATCATTTAAGATGAGGTCAATGAATTTCTGATACAAATGGCTATATCACTAGAGGTAATAAAATGGAGCAATATCATTCATTTTACATCTAACTAATGACGTGCTCAGAGTAATTACAGATTTCTTCTAAAAGCCTACACTGATTAGTTCAGATGTGATAGGTGAAACATATATATCTCTCCATTCAATCAAATAACATTTTCTTATCTGTAAAACACACAGCTGATGTCTTATTTTTTTAAGTACTTGCATTCTGTACAGAACATCACTGTTCTTCACAACCAGCTCAGGAATTCTCTGCTCATGTATTCCTTTTCCTGCCTCATCCCTTGCCTTCATTGTACAACCGAGAGAAGAGCTAAACTGTCACAGAGTGCTTGTTAACAGTTCACATCGGATTTGGCAGTGCTTACACATGGGAGCAGCTCCCTGGGTTTCAGTGGGGTTAGTCACAAGCATTAATGTTGTAGGATCACATTTGGAGGGCCTGACCCGGCACCAGTGGAAAACAATGAAGAGACTCCTCTTTCATGCAATCCATCGGCTTTGGGTCTGTTGCTTAACACTGGCCCCTGCTCACCCTGGAGTCATCAAGAGCTTTGTTCCCAACCTGAACAGCAGCCGAGGCATGGACAGGGATTTTGGAAGGAACTGCAGAAAATATTACCCAGGAAAAAAATAAATGCTGTGAGTCTGAGTTACAGACATTTCCTAACAAACATAGGCAAAGCCACCATTTTGTACGTTTCTACCAACAGGAGGTCGGACCAGTAGTGGTGTCACTGACATTAAGCGTGAACATTTCTGAGATAGAGGGTGAAAACTTGCAAGATGCTAACAGATCCCCTATGCACCTTCATCTACCTTGGAAAACACTGCCAGGACCGCTCTGGGGCAAGCACACTTCACACCATGAATGCCAGAACATGAATCCTGAATGACATAAAGATCAGTAATAAGATAATGGCCTATCTCATTCAGCTGTAACGCAACAACCCTCAAGAAGATTAAATTTACCTAACTGGGGCATATCCAAGGCTAAACAACAGAATGAACATTCCTTCAGTACATTTAATGTATTTATATTTTAGTGGCGGGTTGCCAGTGTGCTACTTATAAGCTCAATGACTTGGTATCATTTATCTGCTTTCCTGTGAAGCACACAGCAATCTACACCAGGAGACAACTCAGAAGACACTGCATCAGCAGAAACACAGCTCGTGCCCAATACGGGAACACCGAGGAAGCTGGCACTGAGGGATCCTGTAACGCTCAGATGTCTCTAATACAAAGAGGGTGAATAAAGCCACTCCTGTTGGCATCCATATCTTTATTTTGATAGAATCATCCAAAGTGGAGTGCAGACGTGGCTATGAGGCTGCCTCGCAGGCACAACACAGGATCCTGCTGTGCCTAAAAGGGCTGCACTCAGGCTTTAGGCACCAGGTAGTTAATGCTTAAATCAATTTGCTGTCAAATGCAGGCACAAACTTCACACATTGGTGCAGTCCACCACTAGCCTTTGAAGAATAATCTAGTATCAGACACTACTTCATTAAGAAATACACTTGGCAAAACCTGTTTGCAGAGGTATTTACATCAGCCTGAGAGAAACCAGGAACAAGTAGCAATGGAAAAAACCCTGCTGCAATGAAAGAGAGCCTGTGCCTCTTACACAATGCTTTGGACTAGTATCAGATCCATGGTAAGGCTTAGCAAGAGGACAGAAGATGGTCACTAAGGCAAAGACATTTTCAGCTTCTCCAGAACAAGAGGGTGGCTGACAAAGCTCCTCTCCTTGCTCAGGAGAACACCACTGGGGCACGTCGTGCACGAGGGAGGGCTGAATCACATCTGAGGACCAGGCTTTTATCAAAGATGTTGAACAGATGCTGAAGATTATAAAAGCCTCCCTTCTTGGCATAAAATCCATGTATTCGACTTTGCTGAGTAGTTCCTACTTCCTTTTCTCACTGTGGTATCCAACTGCTGTCTCTTTATATACGTTCAGGCATATGCTCTGGCTTCACGAACACCACTACACATTTCCTATATCCTGTTCTGGCCCTGATTGCCTTTCCTTTTAGCCCAGACTGATCCTGGAAGGGTCTGGGAAGTTCCCTGAAGTTTCCAGTACTGCCACACAGCCAGGATGTGCGAGGCATGGAGGCAGAGGCTCCCACCTCACCCCAAAAGCCACAAGGTGAGGAACAATACCTCTCCCCTGTTCACCCTCCTGCCCTGCAGCCAAGTGAGGACCCGACACACCAGCCATATGTTTTACAGCAAGGGCTCAAGTTTTTTGAAGTCTGCCAAACATTGGACACAGCAAAAATCTAGAAATTAGGAAGTGGCTTGAAACACATGTACAGAGGTTTCTAGTATAGAGCCAAATGAGTCACAGCGAGTGTTCTAACACACAGCTCAGTCAGACCCTTTGCAGAACACCCAGCAGCCACTGCAGCACGGACACCAAGGCACCTTGACACCCAGGCCCCCTCGCACGTCTGTGAGCACTCCTGGCTGGACACCAGGGGAAAATTCAGTCTATCAGAAGGAAAGAAACCTAGATCTGTGTGTCCTGCAGGACTGTGTGCCTAACTATCTCTAAAGGAGTGTGAAACCTCTCTCCACTGTCCTTGACAGCTCTCCAAGCTTATTGGGCAATGTGGCTGTCTGCACCCTCCCTTCTTTTCTCCATTTATCCATCAACAAGGCTTCTCTTCAGAGCAGGTCACCTACAAGGCAATCCCCTCATAGATCCCACCTGCAATGCTAATCCTGCAAATGGCCCTGTTTCTGCAGTCTGTTGCCTGATCAAGAAGAGAGAAACTTCGGGGCAAGAGCTGTACCTCAAGTGTTAATGTATCCAACACTTGCAAGCACAGAGAAACTGTGGTGCTAGTGGGGCTCTGGGTCAGACTGAGACCTCCTGCAAACATCAGTTTGGGTCTGTACCACTCTTCACCTCCTCTTCTGCTCACCTTCTGAGGGTAACCCCCCGCAGAACAGCGCCTCAGGAATCAAAGCCCCCACCGGGCTTTGAGGACACTGCTCAGTTCTTAGCACACACACTGATTTGTTTGACATAAAGATTGTTCCAAGGCATTAAAGTTCCCTTTTTAGCATTTCCTGACTCAGAAAAAGACAAATACGAAGAAGAACACGGTAGACACAGTGCCATGCCAATTGGGAAGGTGGTCAGGTGAAGATCTGCAGAAGGACACAGCCATGCTCAGAACAAAGGGCTCAGAGTGAGGAACAGGGGGGGAATATTTTCCACCCAGAGATGATGGAAAATGGCAAACTCCTTTGAGAGGTAAGCAATAATCAGCATAATATCCTAATGCTCCTGTGCTTTTTTCACAGCTAATTGAGTTATCACAAAAGGTATTCAGCTGCCAGCACCCAGCGCCAAGAGATAGAGTGGGTGCAGCCTTGCCAGAAGCCGCACAAGCCGCTGCCGCTCACCAGCGTGTCCCACATTTCCCTACTTGATCCTCCTCCAAAATGCCCACGCTCAGGCTTCCTCCTGAGACCGACTGGGCAGCCTGGGGCACAGCCAGTGCCTGAGCAGGGTGTGCAGGGCTCTGCATGTCCAGCACTGCAGCCACCACGTGCTGGCCCGTGGGGCTGGAGGCTTTGTCTGGGGGTCCCCGGCAGGCAAGCAGACTGTCCCTGAAGGGGGAGGGCAGTTCACAGCATCTACTTTGAAGACATCTATGACTAAGTCCCTGCCTCAGCTGTCATGACTGGGAATTGATGCTCTTTCACTACCAAATGTCAAACAATACTGTAACAGGCATAATCCAAAGTGTGGCTCTAAGCAGTTATCCAGCCTCCATCACCATTTTTGATGTCTTATTGTAAAACATTCAGCATGTTTATTGTGGCAAGATTTTTCTATCCAAGATGGCTTGTGATAATTTTTTTATACTGATTGTTCCATTTGAATGGAGTGATTATTATAAAAAACAAAAAGAATCATTCCAGCTGAAACCTGCTGCGAAGGAACCCTGAGGCAGGCTCTAACACACTGTGAATGTGGTTACAATATAGCTCATAGCGATGCTAGGTGTGAAGGAAAACAGATTTTTACAATGTTTGGAGCTTTGTGTAAAAACAGTTGACAAAACAGAACACTGCAGTTGCCTACAACTTAAAACTGTCCTGTGACAAGTTTCTCTCTGTTTAAAAGATACCAAAGCTTGCCTTTCTGATTGTTTCTTCTTTCCCTGACGTTACCCTCCTAAATGCATTGTCCTTTCAAAAATCTTTACAAGTTTTCTGAGTGAATATTGACTTTATGTCATTTAAATGCAAGACTCACTCTGTCTCCATTTTTCATCCTAATTATGCAAAAGTCTAAGTTACATGAAGCATAAGGAAAAAATAGAGTTATTTGGTAATTAATGGCTAATGATAAATTGATTCCATTTTTTGAATCATTGCAGTTGTCATCTGTGGTATTTAAAACATAGTCTTTTCAAAGGCCTTGGTTCCTTTGTGCTAGGGGGCTTTTTAATGTTCCCAGTCAAAAAAAAATTAATGTGAGTTATGCTAATGCCCGGTGGAAAGCCGGGTTGGGTCTTGTTTCATCAGAGTGGCTACATATTCGATTTTGTATATAAACAGCTGAGCTCCATGTTTTCAGCTTCAGTCTGAGGCTTTGAAATCACGGGAGGAACTTTGGATCTAAAACCACTGGTGAAGCCCAAAATACGGTGGGCAAAACTTCAGGGAAAATGAATGTAGTGTGAGGTGGGGCTTGCCAAGAGGGAAGTTCTTCTCCCCAGAAATGTTCCTGGCAAAAATAACACAGAATGACAATAACAGCATGTAAATCTAAAATCTTTAATGTAAGGTTTTTACAGGGGTACTGTACAAGAGCTGATTAAAGGGCGTGTCTGCATGGCTGTTTCAGTACTGGCTAAGTCCACCACTGCAGCAGTGACAGAAGTCCTAAATAAAATTAATGTGCTGCAGAAGATAAAAGGAAGGTAAGAGCAGGAGAGAGAGATGGGGGTTAAATGCCCTCAGTAGGTCAGACAGTCTGTCTCACCAAGACTCGCATTTCAGAAACATATAAAAAACACCTCAGTCTGAATGCCATTTCCAAAAAGGTATGGCATGGGTTTCCCATGCCTGGGAAACCTCATCCCACACCAAGCGCGTTGGCCTTTGAGCATAACTGTGTCGTGAAAGAGTCTGTGGGGCAGAGTAAACCACAGCTCAAGCCATCAAGTCCCACACTCAACTCCTGAGCTCTCATCAAGCCTCATCACACAGAAAGGCCAAGAAGCAGTTCCCCTTCCAGGCTTAACCTAGTCTGACAGGAGACCATTCAACTGTCCTCCTGGTAAGCATAATTTGGGGAATCTGTGGAGTCAACTGAGTGTCTCCACCATGCTCCTCACGGCCCTTAGCTCACGGGTGGCAGCGTGAGAAGCCAGCTTGGCAGAGCAGTAGTGCAAACGTATTTGCTGGTCAGTCAAGAAGTTTGATTTGGATTATGTAGGCACTGGTCACCTTGATGTTCAACACTTGATTTCCAGGCCAACACTTCTCATGATGTGCATTCCCCAAATTCCCTGGTCCTGAAATGATCTGGGAAACAACTCAGCAGCCAGAGACAAGAACTACATCGAGTAGGTGAAGCTGGGAGTCTTGGTGAACTACAGCCTCTGCCTTTCCACAACAGGAGGATTTGCTTTATGATCCTTAACCTGTTAGTGCCCCAGCAAGAGTTTAACTTTTTCCTAAAGACAACACAAATAAACTTCATCAAACTGCTGTCACTAAAGCTGTGCGAAGTATCAGCAGTGGGAAGCACTGCAAGCACCTTGAGAACAGGACAATAAATGTTGGCTTTGAATATTCAGGAAGTCATAAGAAAGAAATCAAAGCTTGCATCCGGAAAAACATTTCTGGGGCTTAGACATACTTCCTTAGAGTGTCCAGGCTCTGAGGAAGTTGTCTCTTTGGGGCAGCAGGGGAAGGTCGCAGTAGGAAATACCCTCCTTCCTCTTCCTCAGAGAGTGGAAATGCATTCCTTTCCTCAGGAAGACATTTACTTGCATGTCCTTGGAGAACTTTCTGTATAATCTACATTTCCACATGTTCAGCTACAGGAGGCAGCATAGCAGCTTCTCCATCCTTGAGATGGCCAAGCTGCAGAGTCCCACCAGTGCCCAGGAGGAGAACTGTTCATAGGACAGACAACAGGGCCAGCACTTCTGGCATGCCAGGGACTCCTCACTCCTACACAGGGACTGCAGAGATCCTGCTTCCTTCGAGAACTGGACTAAGCATCAGTCACAGAAGGTTTCTTCTGCAGAGCAGCTGCCAACAAGTGCAGTGAGGAAAGAGCCTGTATGCACTAGGCATTGCAGCATTCCCCGCACCCAGCTCCAGCAACTGGGAAAAGAAAGGGAGCAACTGATATTGCAAATTCTTCTATCAAATTCTTTTGAGAAATATAGATGCTGTTAAGCAATGAAAAGGTTAAGGGTAAAAATGAAAGGGGCACTTTACTAGGCTCAGTCAGTATCTCACTGATTGACCAAAATCTTTCCAAATGAGAAATCTCCGCCTCTAGGAATCGCATGCGACCAAGTCTGCAGATTACTTCAGAAGCCAGATGAAGATTTACATTCTCCATTAATTCACTTTTTTATTCAGTATCTGAATAAACATGTTCACTCTTCTTGTTTTCTGATCAAAACTTTATTCTGATAATATGGCAGACGTTAGGTGGAAAATTACCCATCTGTCTAGAATTTATATCTAGTAATATCTTATATGTACTTTTTCCCAGTATATTTTCTTTTTAATATCCAAGAGAATATAAAAATAACAATAAAACCCCCTCTGTTACGACTCCAGTTGCTCATAGATTGGTTGACAGACCTATAAGTGTAATAATGAGGAGGTTTGAGGGGCAGGTTAATGTTTTTTGCTAACATATGATGCTTTTAGCCTAAGGCTTTGCTGGAGGCCAATACCACTTCACCTGAAACCAAAATCACCACAGAATGGTCATTAAATCCCTCAGAGTTAAATATTAATGGGTCTAGAGACTAGTACTGTAATCCAGATTTGAAATTTCATTAGTCCATAGAATAGGAAGCAGGAATGCAATCTGAAACGTTGGGAAATCTTTATTTACCTGTAATGAAGGGTTCTAAGTCAAATTTCTCCCTCACACCTATTGCTGTTTTACAGTGGCGTAACTCTCTCAGACTGGTGTGCTGCCTCTTCTGATTTACACTTGTACAAGAAGTGTACAGAATTCAAGCCTTCGGGTGCTTTGAAAAAAAAAAGTATATATATATGTGTGTGTGTGTGTGTTTGTTTTCCCCCTACCTATATGGCTCAAGGATCCTCAGTTTTTATTACTACATGTAAATCTTTATCACACAATAATTTTTACAGGCCAGGACCCACTACCCTGAGTGCTCTAACACATACATGGCCGTAGCACAGGCTGCAGCAGAACTGGCTGGGTCTCACAGTCTACCTGATGCAGATTCCCTGCATGTTTCACCACCTTTCCAAAACACATAAAAATCCTAGAGGGACTGCATCAGCTGCCGACTTGAAAAAATAATGTTAGGGAAAGATTGACTTGCTTAGGGAAAGATTTACTTGACCATTAGTAAAAATGGATGAAAAAAACTCACAAAACTTCCCAAGAGAGGCGTGGCTGGGTTTTAGTCTACAGAACTCAGAACGGAGTCAAAGCTGTTTGAGATTTGAATGCGTGTGATTCACACTTTGAGAACTGCTGGTTTTGCTGCTGGTAATGGTACACACCACCCTGCGTCCCAGAGTATGTTCAGTTTAAAAAGCAGCCCTCTCTCTGGAAACCACATTTGATTAGAACAGCCCTGGGCCAGATCCAAAATCTGCCTGGATCAGGGAAACATGTGTCACATCAGTTTCAGCCCAGGACTGAGACATGTCACATCTCTTGCAGATTGGGCACGGAGAGTGGAATTCATTTTCCCATTTCCTCTGGAGTTGGGGGCTGGAGAAGACGAAGCCAAGTAAGGGAAATTGCTCTGCCGCACACAGAGGAAACATTCTGAGTCCTCTACTTTCTCTTGCTGCAAGGCACTGATCCTGGCTGAAACCCAGAGCCCATTGGTACAGACCCAGCTCCCCTTCCCCCTCCTATTAGCACAAAATCACCAGTGGAGAGAGGCTTATTCTGAGCAACTGTTAGGCTCGCTCTTGGTCACTCCCATATAGAGCAGGGAAGACTGAAACAATGGCCAGGGAATAGAAGAGACGGGGATTGCAACAGTCTGCACATCCTTCAAACAGGGAAAAGAGAGGAGAAAAAAAAAGAAAAAAGATTACTCTGTCTCTGGTAGGTAGGATTTACCATGAATATTATGGTCCCTAGCTATCTGAAACCACGGTTTTCCAGAATTTTAACCTTGAAAATAATAAATGAGGAGTTACAAAGGTCTGAAACTGCAGCCTAGAGCCAAACATATGGTGAACTAATGTGTGTGAAAACTTCCTTGTCTTCTTCTGCTAATGTCTCTCTTGTTTTACTAAGAACATTCCTGCAGAGAAGCCAGGCTTCCTTTGGCAGGAGCCAAGGGCTCTGAGGGTGATGGGCAGCAACCAGCTTTACTTATGTGCAACACCTGAGGGAGCAAGGGCACCCCCTTCACACACCCTGCTTGCCCACCGTGATGCTTTTCTCAGGCCCAAAACATTTGCTGGTTCTCAAGAAATGCAAAATGTACCTTCTTCCTTGCTGATTTACACCTCTTCCTTTCTAAGTAAGGTGTGGAAGTGAAAAAATGGTCTTTCCTAATCAGATGAAAAGATCTTACTTATCCCTCTGTTTAGGAAGTGTTTAGCACTAGAACATACCTGACACCAAGCTATTTATAAATCAAATCTATTCTTAGTAATCCTGGGATCAATCTGGGCTAACTCCACTGAAGCCAGTGTTGTTTTTTCAGTTTGAATCATGTAACTGAGAGTTGAATTTGGCACAAAGGATTAATTTCTCACCAAGGAGGGTACATTACAGCAGAAGGCATCAGATGCACTATTCAGTAAAGAACACAATCTCAGAGGACCCTTTAGCAATGCATTGTGTTACTGTAGATGGCACTCCTTCCTTGCCTGGATGCACGATGCACACTGCGACTGCACAGATTCCATTATGTAAATGCATCATGCCAAAGCCTTTCATACTTACAAGACCATGCAGATGATTTTCTCCTTGCATGACATGCACGACAAAGCAGCTGTGTGGAAGCAGCACACCAGGACAAAAGAAATCAACGTATTTAAACCATCAACCTGCAAAGCTCTCAAGAATGCTTTGCTCTTTAGATTCCTCCTCAAAGAGGACTCACTCTGTCTTGCTTTCTCCAGCCTTTTTTCTTCCCTAGGTCTTTCCACAAATCTACTTCTGAGAAGAATTTCACAGGGTAGAGCACCACTCGAAATATTCCTCATCAGACCAGCTGAGATCTGACTGGCAAATAAAGACCCACAGCCACCACATACAAAGACTCCTAACTGTGCATTTGTTCAATGCAACTGAAGTGTTTGCTTTTCTTTAAAGAGCTTTCCTTTACATTTATTTTAACACCCATCCTGGGTCAAGTGCTCCTCATCCAGAGACTTAGAGCAGCAGGAGAAGGAAGGTTACATAGCTACGGCACTGAGATAGGATTTACCAGACTGGCATTAGTCATTCTCTGCAAAGACAAAACTGCTGAGTAACTTTGGATGAGGGGAAGGGTAGGCAGTGAAATAATTCAAATAGCACAATTTTAGATATTAACTTTGATTGCCCAGCTCAGGTCTGTGAATAGAGGTAGGCATCTCAGGAGGGTGGATCACGGCAGGAACCTAAGGCTCTGAACTGGTCCCAGCAGAACTCTCTGTCCACCCGCTGTCAAAGGAATGAAGGGAGACCAAGCAAGACCCTAAAGCTGGAAGGCCTGTATGTTCTTTATTTTTAGTATGTATCTTTGATCCTCCATTTAAAGCTGGGAGAAGGCTTCCCCATATCTGACTAACCTACTTGGAGCACGAGGATTTTGAAATGGGAATCAGATCCTCACACGTGTGTACAACATCCAGTACAGTCACTCACACAGAGCAGGTGCCTTGATCCACCATCATCAAACAACCAAAGTGCAGCATCCCTGTGGGGCTCTTTCCACCCTTTGGAATCAGGAATCAAGCGGGGCTTTGCTCACACTCTGACTTCAGGTTCAGTTCTCTGTGGCTCAGTACAATCGAGCACTCGTACACAGCTCGTTATATGGAATGTTATATGGAATGGCTTACTGCAGGATGCAACACAGAAGCAGGGGAAAGGTAAATGGAGTTAAGTATAGTGTATTTACTATTAGACATGACTGAGAATATTGGCTGTTCTCCACATGTACCAGGCACATTCATCACCCTGTGCTATAGGAGGGGATGTGACTAAGAGGTGGGGACATGCCAGTTAACCTCAGGCACTTGTCCAAGCACAGCGAGAGATCTGAGGTATGCACGAGGGCTGAAATTCCATTACAGATTTTAAATAATTAAACACTACATGTTTGGAAGCTCATTCATTCCTATTACTTTTTAAATAATTAATCTGTATTTACATCTAGTGAACTTCACGGAGCTATACACATAACAAATTTGAGTCAAGTTGCAGAAGAGAGATTGTTCCTGTCTGACAGCATTACAAATGTTTTTGTTGTATACAGTAACTTCAGCTATTAGGGATCAGTCAAAAACCAAATCCAACCTAGATGCTGTACATCACTGGGGATTTTTATCAAACTATCCGCAAGTAAGCAAAACACTAAGAGAAACTGTAAATCCCCAGAGGAAAAAAAATGTGCTTCTTACATCTCAGAACAGTAAAAACTAATTCAAGTTGGAAGACAGTGAAATGAAAAACTGCATAGATTGTTCCTATTGAACATAATCATTATGTTCAAGATAATGCTGTCAGTTCCATGTAACCTGTAGTACAGTCTGATTAAGAAATACTAATCTCAAAGCCCAGAATAACACACGTAACAGAGTAACAGACTCTAGAACAGGAAAAAAAATTCTTTATCTAGAGTTCTTCTCTTCCTCAGTACATTATTTCCTTCTATTTGCTTCTAGTTCAAGCTGAACAAGACATTAAATACCCAGCAGGTTTCACCTAACTGGAACTACACATGATGCACCAAAATGAATAACCAACACTGTTCAAACCTCCAAAGCAATAGAGCACTGAAATAGGTGCTTGAAACCATAGCTCTGCCGTGGGAAATGAATTAGTAGCAATGGCATCAGGATTGCATGTTTATTATAGGTATGATTTCCAGCTCCAGTTAGCCTCTATTTGCAAGTAAGCAGATATATATGCATCCACTTATGCAATTCTAGCTGGTATTCCTACAAATTCAGTCCAAAACGAAGTTATTTCCTTTTCAAATTGCATTACTACTAATAGAAATGCTGCTGGCCAAACAGTTCCTTCAATTATAATAAGTGGAGCAAAGCTGCCTTCAAACTGAGATCTCTGTTACACCTGCACAGTTATTCTGGAAGCTAATTAGATTGCACAGGGGTAAACATGGACTTAATGTGCTCTTCAGAGGCCTCATAATGGCAGAAGACATATTAGGGAGAGAAGAAAGAAACCAACTTGACTCTCAAATCTCAAGCTGACTTTGTGAGAAAGGGAACGAAAACATCTGTACTGTAGGTGAAGCAGTCATGCATTAGAGATCACGGAAAGCCAATGTCACCTTGGAGAGGAAAGGTTTGCTTAAAAAATACCTTGCAACCTTCTTATTTTGTAATTGTTATTAAAAAAAAAAACAAAAAAAACCCAACAATGCAAGGACACCTAAATCAAGGGCAGGCATTGGATCCAATAATGACAAGTCTCCTGTTTGCTCCTTTGACCCGTGCAGCTCTAATTCAGAGTCCTGAGGACAGAAGCTGCACATTTCTGAATGGCAGAAGACAAACAGAGCTGCAGAAGAAGGGACCACGAGGTCAGGTTTCAGTGAAAGCCAGGCTTGCATGCCAGGCACAGAGATCAAGGAGTGACTAACTCAAAGCACAGGAAGAATCAGTGCTTCAGATGTCAGCTGTTTCAAGGATTACAGGTCCTCCTGTTTCTAGTGTCAAGGTAATAATCAGAGCAGCGGATGCGCGAGGCTCCTCGCAGCGATAGCTGAACGTGCAGCCCTCGATTTGGATTCAGTTTGGGGGATTTTGTTTCATTTTTAGACAAAGCCAACAGCGCCAAGTATTCATATTTCAAGGCTGTTTTAAGGATCAAACCCCATCTTACTTAATAAAAAGATGAGCAAGATTCAAAGCAGAAAATTATATGGGAGCTTCACATACAGTAGGTGGAGAGGCAGGATTCTGTGACTTTTTGTCAGGGGTATTAATTTAGAGATTGGTGCTAACAACAGCTTCTTTAAAATGTTGTTGTGTGTGTCCCTTCCTGGCCCCCCCCCCATATTCATGTTTTCACATAAATCCTGATTTTGGCATATTACTTTATTGTGGAGACATGTTCTGTGTACTGGATAGCTTATGCAAATTAGCCAAATGTCCTATAAATTAGTCTTGAAATGCCTGGGATAATGAGCTGCTTGCATGGTGAGCAGTGCACAGTATTCAAAGAAGGACTCTTTACAGGTTGGGAGAGTAGGAGAGCGTGATAAATGTGTCCAGACTGCACAGCAAGGCAGGATGCCTCCCTGGCACTGTGCTGCTCACCTCAAAATGCAAGGCTGACTGACTGGAACTGAAAAATACAATGCTAGGAGATAACCAAAAATTGAACCCCCCAACCCTCCCTGTAATTACCTGGTAGGGAGACAATTTTCCCCCAGCTACTGTAGCCCAAGCTTGCAGATCTTCTTAGCTGACTTGGCCAACATATTTAAACTGGTTGCAGGCTGGGTTTTCTTCCCTGCATAGTTTGGATTCTCACTGAAGGCCTTTTGACATGTGTTATGTATGTGAACTGTATTGTATGCAGTGCCTTCTTTTGGAGATATGTATCAGTCTACCAAACGTCACACCTCCCTTGTGTTCCTTGCCTGAGATGGAGAGAATACTTCAAAACTACACTCCCAGTTGTATTTTAAAAACAGATGTTTTATGTCACTTGCTGCTATCTTGTGAAGTGTAGATTTAAGAGCAAGCTATGCGTACAAAGGGCTGGTTCTCTGCTCCTGACTCAGGTGGTGCTCTTTGAGGCATGTGAGGTAAATGGCAATAAATCAGATGACAAATCAAAAACACACCACTTGCCTTTGGTGTGTGTTTGACTGGCATTCCATATTGAATTTGTGTGTGGGCACCTTCATTTGCAACCTCACAATAATTAAATGCTATTAGCATTCAGAGGCAGGGGTATGAGAGAAAGTGCTGTTGGGATTACTTGGTAACAATGAGAGCCTTAGCGATGCCTTTACCTTGCATTCCTTTATTTTATTATTGTCACAGAACTAAACGGGGGAGGGTAAGGGAAAGAGGCTGGACAACAGGGATGAAAATCGGAGATGGGTTTTACAAATGGAGCATTCACCTTGCCTCTCTCCCTCTCCTTCTGGTTCTTCCAAGGCCCCACGTTTTCTGCTAAGGATCCTGTGAAGCGAGCCCTCAAAGGAAGCCATTTTATCCCTTTGTCCTGCAACAACCACTGTGCACTCCTGAGCACCCTGCCTTGGAAACGTCTCTTTTCACTATTCAGAGAGAGCATAGGAAGCTCCTCAAAGCACACGAGGCTGCAGTGCAAACAGTAACAAATCTGGCTCTCTGCTGTCAGTGCTATTGCGATACGGTGAGTGGCCGGGCCAGCTGCTTGGGGCTTTGTGCTAACTGTGGCTAACCCTGATTCGGTGGCGTTTTATCCCCTCTGACAATTGTGCAGACAAAAGGGATGAGGAAAAGGCAAAGCAAGCAGGAGGAATTCATCGTTGCAATTCCACATGAGCTTCAGAAGCGCAATTATGTCCATTTTATGAATGGAAGCAGAGACAAAGAGAGATAAAGTGACTTGGCCAGGGTCACAGGGAATATCTGGAATAGAGCTGAGGAAAGAACAGGCACCTCATTAAGAACTGATCTAATACTATGCATCGGGGCAATCTTCCTTGCAAGACACTCAGGGCTTGCATTCAGAGACCCACCTAGTTCGGTCATACTGAGAAATCAAGCTGTGAGCTGTGTCAGGTAATTAACAGGCTTTTAGATAGTAAAGCTCACATTCAGTAACATCTGGGCCTTACAACATTTAGGGAAGGGGACTTTCCACAGCTAACAGCACTTACAAGCCAAAGACTACAGGAACGAGTGGGGATTCATCATGGAACTGAGGAAGAAGATAGTTAAACTGAAAGAAACAAAACAAAGTAATGGAAGAAGAGAGGTATTCAGAAGGGGAAGAGAGGCTTAAAAAAAATGGCAAGTAGCAGAAAATCAAAAACAAAGGTCAAAAATAATTTTAAATGGAAGAATAGCAGGTATACTTAGGTGAAAACAGCTCAGCCAACAGGGACAATCCCTGCCTCACTGCATTTTCAATAAAAATGCACCAGCTGCATGAACCTTGGGCAGCGGAGCTGTTTGTGCTGGAGACCGTCACAAGAGGAGCCACCCAGGAGAAGGACTCCCAGTGCAAGGGTACCGAGGCAGGTGAGGGGCAGCAGCCATGCCCATCGAAGAGCTCCACCTGTTCCCTGCCCAGCGTCTGCAGCAAGTGTAACATCAGCAGTAGCTGTTTCAATAATGTTTTAAACCTTCCTGCACTCCTTTTCAGAGCTCCAACATGTAGATTCAAATCCCTGGACATTCACAAGCAATTATTTTCTAACGATGCTAGAAGAAAAGCTTCCAGTTCTACAGCTTCAAAAACCCCTGCCCAGACAGGCTCTGTGGTTGACCTTTTTCAAGACCTAAATATATATGAGATACCTAAATAAGATAATTGGCCAAGTGTAATGCTGGTGTGAGCTGGAGGCCTTATACCAGAGGTGACAGAGGCCCCCTCTAAGCAGGAGAGAAACTGCAGGAACTCCATCCTTGCTGGTTTGCCCCCTGCGTTCAAAAGCTGCTCTGATGCTTGCTCCTCTCTTGATTTTGTGTGATTTTATTCATGTGCATCCCGGTGTCAGGTTTCACAGTGGATGTACTTAGCTGAACAAACTGTGCCAAGAGAGCTTACCAGAATGGCAGTGTTGTACAGGACATGGTACTTTTGCAAGGACAGCCCCAAATTTCTGTTTTCCACTGCTGCATGAGAACACCCTATCATGCCATAAAAGATATAAATGTTTTGTGGCCTTGCAGATAAGCTAGACAGATGATCCATCATCATGGCTCTGCATCACCACCACGGTGAGGGGATAAGGAGTGAAAGCTGATGGCTTCTGCACAACAAACAAACAAGCACAGAGACCGTGTTTGCTCATTTCAATGTGCAAAGCTGACTTGTTTAAATATGAATATGTTGCTTATAGATGAATTTTAGTGACAGCAGCCCCGTGGCATCTATCACTGTTTGCACTTCTGCTAAAAATAGTTGTGTTGTCTTTGGATTTATTTAGATGCCACATCTGCAGGTAGTTCTCACTCCTTCCACCACATCTCTACCTGTTAGAATTTCCTCCACCCTCCAGGGTATATCATGCTTAGGAAGATGCTAAGCACACAAGGTTCATGTGGTGTCACAAACACCTGAAATCACTTCCCTGTCCTCACTAAAAGGCTGTGCCCTTTTCTCTCTCTTCTGCTCTCACTTGTTCTCTTTCTCTATAATGCTCACAGGCAAGAGGCACCAGGCACAGCTTCAAAATGCCCCCAATGCCTTCACTGAAGAGTGAGGTTGTCTAAAAGGCAGCACATGCTATGGCGACTGCAGAGTGGGTTCTTTCAGACCAGATCATGATAATCATTGCTTCTTCATTTACAGAAAAGTGAGCGATTTTCTCTTCCCCCTGTCTCAGCCTACGGGGCATTACAGACGTGTTTTAGAACCAAAGCACCGTCTGGAGGGACTAACTGAACCTTTCCATTTCTAGGTTTTCGCTGTATATATATTCAGATGAAGCACCTGTCTCAAATTCAGGGTGATCTGCCTTAAGTCAGGCTCCTCCCAGGACTCATTTGGGCACTGTGTTTACACCTCTGAAAAGGAGCAAATCCCACCCAGGAAACACACAGCAGTGAGAAAACATGAAATGTGAAGTCTGAATGCTACTGGTTTCCTCCAAGAGCAACTCTCCAAACCCCTCTTTTAAGGCAGAGCTACATGGAATTCCTGAAGGATCAACAAGATCCAGGCTATTTTTGATTTGCCATCTTTGCAGTTTTCGAACCCTGAGAGCACTGGGATGTCCCCATGCCCACAGCACCTCATCCCCCTGCCATGAGTATCTGCACTCACCCAGATGGATTTTGGTGCAGGACCAGGGCTTTGCACACCCGGGATGTGGTACCTCCTGCTGTGTCAGTGCACCATGATATCCATGTGCTGTCACTCTGCCACTTAAAAAGGCGCTCTGAAAATAAAAAGTGTGCTCCCCACGCCACGCACGATTTTACAGCTGAACTATTTTCTCCGCTGTGTTAATCACATTTGTTTTCAGCAGGTTTTTCAAACAGCACAGGGGGGAAATTAGGTCAAACTCCTCTACATAGGGGCCTTTCCCAGAACTCACACTGACACAGCTGAACTGGAGGCAAAGAGTGGTGGGATTATAGCAAATTCCATGGAGACAAGCACAACGTGCTTTCCAAATACATGAGCAAGGTACTGCAGCTCTCCCAAGCAGGCTGCTGTGGTCTTCTCAGTCCCCATCAGCAGTTCAGAGATACCAAAGGAACACATCTCACCAGGGTGGCATCAGAGAAAAAAGCCATCACACAGAGGTCACTGCAGCTGTGTGGTGACTTAGGGCAGCTGAGATTTCAGCAAGATCCCAGCAGAAGGATTTTGATAACCAATACGGACAATTATCTCCATTTATGCAATGAGTAAAACAGCAGCCTTTCCTTTCACTGACCACAGTGATCTTGAGCTAATCTCATTTGAACTTTGGACAGCTTGCACTCATCTGGTCCTTGGCCATGTCTTTCTTCCGGGGAGAGTTTCAGTCCTTGTTTGTGCTGGAGGAAAAAGGAGCCTAAAGCTGGACTGCTGGACTGTGCAAGCACATGAGCTATAACCCCTCATTAAATGTGCATGATGTGGTGACAAAGAAGGAGCACAGCGCAGTGGCAATTGCCAGAGCCCTGTGGCAATACAGCGAGCATACCCACTGGGGAGAGCAGCGCTTCCTCAACACAGTCCCCTGCAATCTCTCAGAAAGGAAGAAATAGGATATGCCTAAGATAAAACTGAGCACATTTTCCAGGCCCTGCACAACCCCAGTGTCTGTAAGGGTGTGCCTGTCCCTGCCGAGGACCCCATTCCTCCCTGGGCGCATGCTCTGGGAGGGGCCCTGTATGCTGCAGGTGCAAGCACACCTGAGAATCTCACCTGCTTGCTTTGCTCATGGCACTAGATGCTTCCAGTTTAAGGAAGAGACTGGATCCTGAAGGATCCTGAAGGATCCAGTGATTTTTCATTAAATACCATCCCAGAGACTTATTAATACAAAGTGAAAAATAACTGATAAGAAGAAGCATTTACCATTTCTATCTGTGGAGTCAATCTCTTAGCTCTTTAATATTTCAGTTCCAGCACCCTTCGGCCCCTATGACCTGGTAACACTATACACCAGCACAGTGTCCTAGCGCTATCTTCCAGCAGTACATAAACCTATGTTTGGGACAGATTCTCACCCACTTTGAGACTCCTTTACACCACTCTGGCAGCTGAAAGGGGCCACCTTAGTACATTTCATACACACCAACTTTTGAGGCTTCTTTCTATTGCCAGAGTGATGAAAAGGCATCCCTAGCTTGGGCCAGAACCTGGTCCTTTGCTTAATGTTTTTAGCAAATGAAGCTGCTCTTTGAATCCCAAAGAGACAGAGGGAGGGGCAGTAGCCAGGTGAACACCAAGAGTTTCTTCCCTTGGCAGTCAGGAATCTATGTTGATACAAAGCAGAAATGTGTCGGGATGTGTTACCTTCCCAACCACTAAAAAAAGTCTCAGAAAATTACTGTTTCACATCTTGACTAAAGAGACATTAATTTCAGTGTCACATGCAGTAGTGTTCATTTGGGACAGGCCACAGGTGGTCAATTATTCCTCTGCCTGTCCAGAAGAAGTATGTTTATTCCTCATAATAAAACGTATTAGTACAGTATAGAGTTTATAGCTCAATTAGGAAAGTGACATGCAAAGAGTTACAGCTTCTTGTGGAGAATACAGCTAAAAACAAATTTTTGAAACTGAGTGAAATACTACCCTCCTCCCCATCAGACACGCAGCAAATACACAGCTGGAGAGGCAACTGACAGGTATTTTAGGTTCAATATTTAAGCAGCCTGTAAAATTGAATATTGCATTGTATATTAAAGCTCTAGACTATAACTGTGTTCCTTTCTCTGTTTAAAACATTTTTAGCTGATTATTCAGGCGCTGGTGAAAAAAAAAAGGCACAAAATTTAATTTTGGTCCCAAGCATAAACAAAGCTGTGCATTGAGCAGAATTTGAGAACACTGTGCACATGCACACTTTGATCACTTTGTGGGATCCATACACAGCTCTGCTTATTTCAGTTACTATGTCTGGGCAGTCAAATTGTTTTTAAATACCTGTAAGTAAATCTTGGAACCTGTTTCCTCCTGCGTCAGGCAACAATTCATAATAAATGAACTTTGCAAATACCAAGGATGCAGTCGTTCACTATTTGGAGTACAACACAACATTAAATAATAGATAACATTTTGCACTTCTAACATCTTATGCTCAAACTCAAATTGCATGCAAAGGCAATTAAATAACAGTATCCCCATTTCAAAGCTGGAGACCAGACATCTAAACATAAAGTTAGCAGATACCTAACTTCAAGCACACAAGCAGTCCCTCTGCTTGAATTGAATGGCTCTACCTGCAAGCTTGACTTTGGACACATGCAGGAATATGCAGTTCAGCCAATGACTGTAGTACCTCAAAGGTAGGTGTCATATGAAAGGTATTTATCTAGTTAATGAGCAGATACAGGCATGTCTAAACATTGGTTTAACCAGTCCTAAATCAACACCTAATTATTTTGAGTAAATCCAACTCTACAGGTGCTTGCCTTCCTCTGTTAACCACGGGACCTAGAGAGAGAGTCCAGCCTGGATGCCACATACTGAGATGCTACAGCACATGGTTCCATGTGAATGGAACCATGTCCTAAACCAAAGGGTGCTGTGGAACTGGGAAGAAACGTGGCACTGGTGACAACCAGAGTGAAATGTAGACCTTGCTGAAGCTCAGACTGAAACACCCATTACCTTACTGTGAATGCAACTGAGAACAACATCTGACCACCCGAATCCCACAGGATTATTCTGTTATCCTGAAAGATATCAAGCACAAGGAGATGTGCATGGATTTTAAACAGGGAAGCAACCTCGGGTGTGATGAAGATTTCACTGAAATTGTTAGGGCTAGATTGGTGAAAGGTGTACAGCATAGGAATATTTCAGATTACTACAAGCAAAAAGCTGTGCTCAAAATACTGATGTGCATTCATCTGCATGTACACCCTCCTGAAAGACCCCAGTCTGCAAATGAAAGCCAGAACAAGAAAACTTCTTGTAGGGAAACAGACACTTCTTCCCAGGGTGAGAGACAACAGCACATCAAAATCACACTGTGCAAGACAACATTTATAAAAATGTTGATAGATATCATCCCCCGTTTGACTTATGGAGCTATCAAAAGCTCACTTCCACGGAGCATTTTTGGACCCTTTAGTTGACTGAACCGCCAATTTAGAATCTGTCAGACTCCATTATGCAGATTAAGAGTCTCTCCTTGGTTTCATTTGTTATGCATTAATAAGAGAGCATTGGTGCCTGTATCCTCTCACACAACCAAAGCCTTTCTGCCATTACATAGTAAATTTTGTTCTTTCTCGCATTCGAAAAAAACCCAACACAACAGCAACACGGCTTAGTTGCTATGCAAAGACTTAAGAGCCACTGCATAGGGATCAGTTCCAGAGTTTGGTTTGATTTGAAGCAAGACAGGCAAATTATGCCTGGATGTGATCTGACAAGACCTTCCTGCTTGCCTGTTTCTCTTGTCTACAGGTGTAGCACGTGCTCAGAACGACCCCGGGATCCCCACAACCCTTTACGATCCCGATGCACATTTACTGCCTTCCAGCCTGATGCCTGGTACAGTTAAAATTCTGAGTAACAACAGACAGATTTATTATGAATGCTGGTGGGGATCTTTTTTCTCTCTCATTGACTAGATGTGACTCAAAAAGTTAATGGTAATTGCTCTCATCTTCATTNGTTCCATGTGAATGGAACCATGTCCTAAACCAAAGGGTGCTGTGGAACTGGGAAGAAACGTGGCACTGGTGACAACCAGAGTGAAATGTAGACCTTGCTGAAGCTCAGACTGAAACACCCATTACCTTACTGTGAATGCAACTGAGAACAACATCTGACCACCCGAATCCCACAGGATTATTCTGTTATCCTGAAAGATATCAAGCACAAGGAGATGTGCATGGATTTTAAACAGGGAAGCAACCTCGGGTGTGATGAAGATTTCACTGAAATTGTTAGGGCTAGATTGGTGAAAGGTGTACAGCATAGGAATATTTCAGATTACTACAAGCAAAAAGCTGTGCTCAAAATACTGATGTGCATTCATCTGCATGTACACCCTCCTGAAAGACCCCAGTCTGCAAATGAAAGCCAGAACAAGAAAACTTCTTGTAGGGAAACAGACACTTCTTCCCAGGGTGAGAGACAACAGCACATCAAAATCACACTGTGCAAGACAACATTTATAAAAATGTTGATAGATATCATCCCCCATTTGACTTATGGAGCTATCAAAAGCTCACTTCCACGGAGCATTTTTGGACCCTTTAGTTGACTGAACCGCCAATTTAGAATCTGTCAGACTCCATTATGCAGATTAAGAGTCTCTCCTTGGTTTCATTTGTTATGCATTAATAAGAGAGCATTGGTGCCTGTATCCTCTCACACAACCAAAGCCTTTCTGCCATTACATAGTAAATTTTGTTCTTTCTCGCATTCGAAAAAAACCCAACACAACAGCAACACGGCTTAGTTGCTATGCAAAGACTTAAGAGCCACTGCATAGGGATCAGTTCCAGAGTTTGGTTTGATTTGAAGCAAGACAGGCAAATTATGCCTGGATGTGATCTGACAAGACCTTCCTGCTTGCCTGTTTCTCTTGTCTACAGGTGTAGCACGTGCTCAGAACGACCCCGGGATCCCCACAACCCTTTACGATCCCGATGCACATTTACTGCCTTCCAGCCTGATGCCTGGTACAGTTAAAATTCTGAGTAACAACAGACAGATTTATTATGAATGCTGGTGGGGATCTTTTTTCTCTCTCATTGACTAGATGTGACTCAAAAAGTTAATGGTAATTGCTCTCATCTTCATTTAGCAACGAGAGAGAGAGAGAGAAATGGGAGCAATTTGCAGATATGAGAACAGGTCATTACAGGTGTGTTATATTAGTGTATTCATGAGCCCCCTGGGACAGCCATGCTGTGATATCCAATAACTTTTTTAATGTGTAATTACACACCATTGGACTATAATTGATTAATTGAAAAGAGAATGTAGGCAGATGCTAGGCCAAGGCTGCTGCTGCTTGTTAAATGAATATGTCCTTGCTTCTTTTTAATAAGTTAAGTGAACTACTCAGAAGCAATTAAGTCAGAACTGAAATTCATTAGATTTTATGTAATTGTTGGTATTAACTTCTATAATAAAATGCAGGATTTATATTTGGGGTTTTTCTTCCCATCCCAAAAGCAATATAATACATGTCACTGCTGAGATGTAAAAAAAGTGTCTGCCATAGACAGTGAGCTGTGAGATATGTGCCCCTAGCATTCAGATCTTCTTCAGATAACTGTGTGGCACTAATCTTCCTTCTTGGGATGTCATTTCTGGAAGCCCTGCACAGTCCCAGGAATTCCCAATGAGATGGAGTCACACACTTAATATCCCAGAGCACCCCCAAACCTCCCTGCAGTCCAGCTGAATGGTGGCCAAGCTCTTCCCAACCCTCCTTCCCACAGGCTGGATCTCAACTCTGAGAAATAAAAAGAGTGCAGTCTCCTGATTTTCAAAACCCTACTCTCTTACTTGCTGTATGTTGGCTCTACAAGGGATCAAAGCCTTCAAACACTTTTCGATGGGGAAGACAACACAAGCAGTAAGATGAGACATAGGCCAACTGCACCACTACAAAAAGTCACACTTGTTCATGTAGGCACCTGTTCAGACCTGATAAAACCCATTCTACTTAACACCTTGCATGACTGAGAGTCAGGGTCAGAGGTGAAAGGAGACTTGAGCCCCTGGGGACCAAAGCCAATTTTATGGCCCAATCCTGTGCTGCAGGTATGGTGGTGGTGAGATGCATTGCAAGGGATGGCTCCCCCCAGGTAGCTCCCAGGGTATCCCACAGGCCCTGCTGAGCCATCTGCATCTCCTGCACAGACTCCAGGAACAAAATATTTATAGCTTTGACTGATGACTTCAGAAATTTTATTTCCAATTTATATGGAAGGAATTCCAGTGAATTTGAATTTATCACATTTCACTTCCTTTGGAACAAGATATGTCTTTATTCTTCAACGTTCTATAAAAACTGCCTGAATTTTATTTCACAGAATCACAGAATAAGATGTGTTGGAAGAGCCCCACAAGGAGCATCAAGTCCAACTCGGGTCCTGCACAGGACCACTCCAGAAAACACACCATGTGCCTGAGAGCATTGTTCAAACACTCCTTATGCTCTGTCAGGCTGGTGCTGTGGCCATTTCCCTGGGGAGCCTGTTACAGTGCCAAACCACCCTCTGGGTGAAGAACCTTTTCCTAACATCCAACCTAACCCTCCCCTGACACAACTTCAGGCATTCCCTCACATCCTGTCACTGGTCACCACAGAGAAGAGATCAGTGTCTGCCCCTCTTCTTCCCCTGATGACGACATTGAAGACTGCAATGAGGTCTCCTCTCAGTCTCCTCCAGGCTGAACAGACCAAGTGACCTCAGCTGCTCCTCATAACGGCTTCCCCTCAAGGCCCTTCACATCTTTGTAGCTTCCTTTGGACACTCTCCAATAGTTTAATGTCTTTCTTATATTGTGGTGCCCAAAACTGCACACAGGACTCGAGGTGAGGCTACACCAGAGCACAGCAGACTGGGACAATCCCCTCCTTTGCCTGGCTGGAGATGCTGTGCCTGACACAGGTTATGAATGCAAGTTTCCTAAAGCTAAGCCACAATTCTCAACTGGTTTTCTTTCTAAGAGACATGAACCTCCTTCTTTTTTTTTTTTCCCCCCTTCAGATTTATAGAGGTATGGGTGGCGGAGTGGCTGACAATTTTTTCGAGGCTTTTTTCCTTTAAAATTTATTGAAATCATTATTAAGAAGTAGTCTGCTAATAAACGAATGCATTTTCATCTAGTAGTTTCTTAACTTTTTACATGCTTAAATTTGTGGTCAATAAAAAGATTGTGGGGCTTTTTTTTTAATATTAAAAAAATCAATTTTTCAGTGATAACATGTTTAATATGAAAATTACAACTTCAGTAAACATCTCAAATAAGGAAAGTAAAGAGCAAAACTAGAGTAATACAACACAGTATTGCAGTAAGGAGAAATTAAGGTTGGAGAAATTTTTCAGAGGTCATCAGTAAGTGCAGATTTATTAATGAAAATTTTAACGCTTGTCCTGGGAAGGAAGATGACAGATTCCCTTCCTTCTCTTCCTTCTGCCTGTTCCTCATGCTCCTATGAATTTTATACCTTGAATTTTATGTGTTGCTGGGAACTGGCAGAGCCTTGCCCTCCTTGACACTCTCAAGTGTGGCTGGCACTCCCCTGCCCACATCTGCGGGAGGCGTGGGGAATCCCTCGCCCTCCTCAGTGAGGAAGTGACCATGTAGGTCATGGTCACTTGCTAATCCTGGCTGTGGAAGGAGTGAGGTTTGGGTCCTATTTCCAGTAAAAAGTCTGCTACCTCAGACTTGCTGTGACAGGGCTTTGTTTTCCATTAGTTCCTACAACAGGTCTCTGATGACAGCCTTCAGCTGAGATATTATTAATAAGATCATGTTTTCTACACTTCAAATTAGCTGTTAGCTAGCCTACTGCAGTTTTTGGTCAGACAGGAGTAAGATGTCTCAAAGCAGGTATTCATCTTTCTTTGTTTACGGAACATAAGGTGTCATTCAGAGCCCACCTCAAGTTAACAGGAGGGATCCTATTGATTTCACTGGTCTTTGGATCAGAAATTGTGGAGTCCCAAACATGGTGTGAGTTAAGAAATAAAAGCTTGTTGCTTTAGCAGCATGGTGGTACAGGACAGGGGAAGGGGAACAGAAGGCCTGAAAGACCAAGGAAATCTCTCAAGACTCCCTAGAAGGTCTCTTGCAGCCCAGAAAACCTCCCAGCTCCAGTCCATGCTGTCGTAACGTGAGGAATGGCCTTCACTTCCATTGTGGGATAGGAAAACATATCATTAAAAAGCAGGGCAAGAAGGACACAGATTGTGTGCCGGGCAAGACAGTGGCTGCATTTGTTCTAAACCAGTAAACAGATCTGTGCAGACAGGCACAGAGACTATCATTTCCTGGGGACAGCATATCGGGGGTGGCTGGCAGGCTGCAGCTCTGTGTTTGCTCCTGTGTTATCCCAGCGAGATGCCGATCAGGGCACAGATGCCAAGGCACCCAGTGCCCCGTGGTGCCTACCTGTGCTGGCAGGCAGCAGGCAGGGAGGGTCAGCTGGAGCTCGGTGTCAGGGCTCTCTCTCCCCAGGGCTGCAAATACACCCGTGGTCTGAGTGCTGCATTTTTCAGTGCTTTTACACAGCACTCATGGACTTCAACAAGAATGTGCATATAAGGCGAGCACCACTTAGCCCTTCATTCAGCCTGGCAGCAATTAAGGACAAAAAACCCTTTCGAATAATTTTTCCTGGTTTGTTGCCCTTACTTGAAAAGAAACAGAGTGCAAGATTTTCAGTGGGGTTTTGGGGAGTTTCTTTTTAAAATACTCTGCCATTGCTCATGGACAATTTAGTTTTTGAAAATGAAACACTACAGGCGATTAATCTACCGTATGACCTAAGCGTCACTGTTATTTCAGTCACAAGAAAGGTTGAATTTCATGTGGCCAAGATTACTGAGGTTTTAAGAACATCAGTATCAATTCACTGCTACAATTGCTTTTCTCCATATTTTTGTTCCAGGGCCATAACCACCATTCTGACAGCTCTCTGTGCCTGATCCAAAGTCCCTGAAACCAACAGTGGGCTCTCTGACAGCTGTTATGGGTTTTGCACAGTCATCTGCTTGAATCACTGCGTGTGCCACAGTGCAACTGATGCAGGAGTACCAGCTGCCCTCAGACTGTGATGGCAAACTGAGCAAGGAATTGATGAAATCCATCAGAAAACCACCAAAAAACTGCACCAGCAGTGAGACAAACATCAAGTGATGCTGAAACAGCATATAAGCCCGGTCGTGGAGGTTTTAAACTCTCATCAGGCTCGGTAGCTCTACGATCTGGAACTCCACAAGGTGTCACAGGTCTCTTCCCCATCTCCCCTCCTGCCTCTCCAAGGTGGCAGAATCTCCTCCTGACCACAGGATTGGTACCTGACAGGCTAGATGTGGCCCTGCATCCTTCAGAGCTGCTGGGCAACACTCCTGCTCCAGCCTTCTGGTGAAAAGCCCTGCGCATCCCCAGTCTGTAGCCAGAATGAAGGAAGTGCTCTCCCTCTCCCTCCGCTACTTTGCACCTAACAGGGTGAAGGAGGAGCCAAGGAAAGCACAAGGGGAAGTGAACTGCCTTCTGTCTCTCCACTCTGCTAGGAGTAAGGAGACAGCAGGGGAGACAAAAAGGGTGGAAGGGCAAGAGACGGAATGAGCAAAGTTATTTCTCCTAATTCAGTCCTTCTTTGAAGGTACCGTGATTTTAAATGGACTGAGAGGTATTTTCTTCTACTGCTGAAGCACTCACAGGGAGCAGTTTTGCTTGACACTGGGGCACAGTAAGCAGGTCAGGCACCTTAAAAAAACGAATTGAAGCCTCACTTTCTGAAACCAAAACTCTCATGGTATTCAAAGGATACCAATACACATATTTACATTTAACTCGACTACCACTGCAAAAACCTATTGGCATCATCTGTTTACAAATATTCTCAGTGCTTTTTAATGTCAATCTAGTAGATATGAAATCTTTCCCACGTTCCAGTGCCATAATTCTGAAGTTAACCTGCCTGCATCCCCGCTGCCCTCTCTGGGTGCCCCACATGTGCCATTTGTTCTGACTCTGCCTCTAGTGCTGGAACAGCAGAGCAGAGTGACACGACTTCAAGCAAAGCATCAGCTCTAGCTCTGGCTCACCTCAGCTTTGCCATAGCCTCCCCAAAGGCCTTTCGCTCATAAGAGAACATTCTGCATTTCATGTTGCCCTTGTAGATGTGTTTTCAGAGTTTTCTCTGCCTCTTTTTGTCAGTGATTAAAGGTAACTGGCTGTAGGTGAGTTTGCATTAAATCCAATAGCAAGCGTGTTTTATATTGTGTCTTTTACATAATAGCTTATACGCACCAGGACTTATAATTTATCTCATACTGCATTCACAAATTTATCCTCTCAGAGCAGAACTACTAGGAACAGACTTTTTGATTTCAAAGATTAAAAGATCATGATTTTACTGCAGGAAAAGCATGGATTCAACTGGGTGTAGGACTGGAAACAAATTTTTTTTCAGGATATTTATGCCTTGTTTGGTTATTTGTTTGCTTTACATACAATCCCATAGCAGTGGGTGGTACTCACATCATCTCCATAAACAAATGATCTGGAAAGCAACCTGATGTTTAATTTCCTTAACCCATCAAACCCTCCTTACCTCATACAGCAGCATGCCAATCTGAAACCTTGACTCAATATTCTGAGTAAATGGGGGGAGGAAGGACGAACTGCTGCTTTTTCTTTCCCACTTTTGTTAAAAGGCAACCAAGCATGACTCTTCCTACCCTGACTAACCTGGGTAGGTGCCAGATGGATTTTTCCTTTCTCTAGGCAATGGCTCAGGAATTTCATCTGGCTAGAGCTGGGGCTGTGGGCTTCTTGCTGGCCTTTTCACTCCAGCCTCCCCTTTCTCGGCAGTTAATCCCATCTTTCTCCCCACATCCACTATTAGCTGGACTGCACTGTTCCTTGACAATCAGCTTACAGCAGGGACTAAATTCTGCCTTTTCCTTCTGGAAACAAAGAGATGTGCCTGAAAGAAAAGCTTCCAGCCACTCATGGAATAAGAAATTAAAATCCTGAGGCAGTGCCTATGGGAGAAGAATGGATGGCTGGCCAAGACAGCATGCTGACCTGGTTCTTTAAAAATAGATTTATTTTATGCAGCTCCCGATATTTATTATGGATAGCTAAACTTTAAACAACATGATTTTCAAAAATACTGTGAAGTCCACAAGGAAAATCCAATGTGCTCATTGATTAGAGCATCTTAACCACTTTGGGTTTAGTGCCCTACAACAAATGCCAGGACACAACACATATGGAATTAGCTTGGGAAATGAGCACCCTATTCTAATTCCATAACTGCAAAATGGCTTTCTATACTAACCAAAATATTTAATTGACACTGCTTTTCCTAATGAGCAGAACTACTGAATACACATCAGGGGTTTCCTCTGCCTAAATTATACCTTTCTTCCTTCTATTTCCTATCAAACTCGCTCACATCCAAAAAAGCCAAAACCAAACAGAAAAGATGAGTTGTACTTCATCAAATTATCTCCTCTTGTGGTGCGTAAGCAACGAAGATAGCATAAAATTTGTAATACTCCACGTTACTTTTGCAGTACTCTATGTTACCATGCTTTAAAATCTCTCCAAGTATTGAAGAGTTAAAGCTTGCTGTGTGTGCCTGTGACCTGGGATGTTAAGATTCAGCCAGTGTAGCCTGGCTCCTGCAGGAGAGCCCTGGCATGCAGACCCGGCAGCAGCAACCCAGCCCTGGATCCTGCCTGGCAGCACTCTCCCAGCAGGAGCATTTCCCAGAGAAGCCTGCCCTTGACGAAACAAACCTCCCTGGAAAATGGCAGCTAAACCCTAAAGCAAAGAAAGCACTTTTGCGCTGAAGCCTCCAATTTCACCTGACAGACTATTACTCTATTTACTCTGAACTGCACTCAGAAAACTCCAAGGATTCCCTCATTCTCAAAAGCATAAACAAGTTTCAGTTTCTCTTTCATGTAAAAAAACCTTGTCTTTTCACTCAGTGGGCATCTGACTTGTGCTGTTAGATTCTGGGTAAGTTTTCATCCTTGGGAAAGTAATTTTTTAGAGGATCTGCTGTCCCCACTCCTTTCTTTCTCTTTTTTTTCCCCCTCTCCCAAGGAATACTGACTAGCCTTTAAGAGAAAGAAGGTTTCTTAATGGCTAGTTCTGGTGAAATTAGCTTTTGAAATTTGAGCACATTTTAATATAGCATTGTTTCCAAAAAGTAAAATGTAGAAGGAATAACACCACCTCTCCGTGAAACACAGCATCTTCAACAAATAACACTACCCCCACCACCCACACCTAGGCTCAACATCGTATTTTCACTGAAAGTTCCTAAAATACATCTTTAAACATAGCAGAGGTACATATTCATTATTTTTCTACTATTTTTTTCACATACAAATTGAGTACAGATTACATCCTGCCAATTTTGTTTCCAATAGCATAGGAAAAATAAAACTATAACAAATTGCTTTTATTACTTCCTTAAACAAGAATTGAAACTTGTCCAAAAAAGCACATGAAAGACTAACTTTGATGACTTGAGCTTTTGCCAGACACAGTGGTGATATAATAAAGCAAAAACTTAAATGTGTATTAATCGAGGAATAAACAACTGGGCATTAAAAGAATGCTTGATTTTAATAGCACAAAGTGGGTTAAATGGTTCATTGATGGCTTGTACTAAATATAAAGCAGATTTTCAATGGAAATGCTACATGATTTATATCATGTTGTCTCTATTCCTAAATTCCTTCAACACCAAGAAGCCCTACTGACTTTGGGAGCATCTTGGTGTGCTGTGATAGTTCGTCAGGCCCGATTAGCAGCACAGTAATTAAGCATGGCCTTGAAGAAACAGTTTCATTTATTTGGCACAAGAATTATGAGTACACCAGGGAACCACTTTTTGTGTTTGTCTAGTTTCCTCCCCTTAGGGTGTAACACTGCTACGCCTGAAACCACCAGGTGCTTCACACAGGGTTTAAGAGGAACCAAGACCAGATCTCACGGGTCACCTTGCTTTTGGCTGGGGAGAATTATACCGGGAACAAACTGAACCTTCTACGTGACACCTGTGGCTCTAAAAAGCATTGTCTTTAGCTAACCAAGGGTTGGCTCAGCACAGGGGACACGTGGGGTAGGAGAGTGTGGGCCCAGCAGTGCAGGTGTGGCCAAGGTGCTCTGCGCTCTGGCCAGTGTGGGGAGCAGGGACTGGCCACCACCCCTGGGCTGCTGCCTCCTGGTGTGGGCTTCTCTGACCAGCTGACTGAACCTGGGGGCCAACTTCAGCACTGGGTTATCGGCTCATCAGCTCCACTTTCACTGCCTGTTGCACCTGGGGCACCAAGAGTAGTGCTTGGCCTTGCATCCTGGGGGGCAGGCACGGCCTCTAATGCAGATAAAACACAGCTTGCTTCTCCACTGCCACCCGCCTCTTCTCTGGTTACGAGAAAAAAAGAAATGTTGTTGTTTCAAAGTAAAACCCCATGTACTGACTCTCCACAAACACTTCTATCTAGCCAAATGATACAGTTTACTTAAGTACAGATGAGAAGAAAGGCGAATGCAAGGGAAAGATCTACCAATGCATCTAAATCTCCCTTTCCAAAAGCCATGCATGAATCTCTTTTAAATGTATTACAATTCATCCTCTGTTTACTTTAGGCAAACAGAAAAACTCATGGTGGAGCATTCATTTTCACAAGCTAATCAAGAACATTAGGTCCCAACAGATTCATTTAATAGAAATATAATAGGCATTCCTGCTTGCTTTTAATCTCGTCTAGCTGCAAAGGCTAAAATGAACAGCGAATTAACCCTGCCTTGGAACAGAGATTCTTTCACAGCTGATATCATCTCTCTTATGGCTTGTAAACACTCCAGGCTCCCTGTATGTGCTTTCCTGGCTTTCGCTCTTTCCCGGCTTTCGCTCTTTCCCCACAGCAGAGGAGAGGAATGGAGAGGAAAGGAGAGGAGTGGAGAGGAGAGGATGCTTTGGTTCACATGCAGCTATGAAGGGGAGGAATAGGTGAGCTCTAAAGGGATGACTGCCTGTTAGCAGAACAAAATGCAGCGCTGCCACCCGAAAACAAGGCAGAGATAAAAGGTGGATGGGAGAGTGAGTTTTGGGGCTCTTCTGAGGAAGGGGGGGGCTTTCCGTGCATGACCAGCCACTCCCTGCATAGCTCTCCCTGATTTACCAGTGCAAGACAAGGTAGTAAGACAAGGCCATTCACGTGCTGACATCAAATATAAGATATTTTTCAAGCAATTTGAGATCTTAAACTGTTCACGGATAGCAGAACTAGCATTAGAACGCGAAAACAGTAAAAAAAAACCTATCATATTTCGTAATGTATGTCATAATGAACAAAAGCCTTTAAAAAAAAACGGTTTTCACTGTGCTAAAGTAACAATCTAGACTTGTTGTAAGTATGTTATTCTTACAAGTAGTTCGCAGTTATTCTTGAAGGCAAGTCTTGGAGTTTCCTTAGCATAGTGCTGCTGGGGAAAATTTTCAGCATGTCCATCTTCATCTCTAGCCTGAAGGGAAATATAATGGCCTATTTAGGGACTTACAAATAATGGAAGGAAAAAAATAGCTAAAAGCATAACAGCTCAGATCATTAAAACAGACGGGAATCCCAAAATACAACATTATTTAAAAGTTTCTTTAAATAGTCAGTACACCTTTTAGATATGAGAACTTGGGATGCTGTTTTCTTACATAGCTTAGATTGAACATGCAAATTCATCGTGGAGTAATAATTAAAACAACAAAAGACAAAACCAAAATGAAATATTTGAGCTGGAAACTGTGAGTAACTCAGGGTTTCAATTTACTCCATTGCATTTTTCAGGATTACATTACATATGTACTTGTTTAAACTTTTTTGACATGCTTAAGTGATCCCTAGATAATGTACTTGTATTTTCAGTTTAACAGTAAGGCCAAAAAAAAAAAGTTTTCATACTCATAATTTACATGTAATACTATTACAAATAAATGGATTCCCCCTCCATGTTTTAAGTGAAGCTTTGAAAGGAGCAATCATCTAGTGAGAACAATGATCCTTCAGTCAAATGCGGTCAAAATATTTAATGACATAGATGCATTAAAAGTTACTGGTTATTTGTAACTACGCTGTTAATTAAGAAAGCTGGAGTTTAAATGGAGACATTACCAGAGCCCATTAGCAATCCTTCTCGCATATAGTATTTTTCCCTTCTCATCTCGAGCGTTTTCTGCTTTTGAGTTAAAGCAAAAGGGAGAAGCAGGTGAAAGGAGGAGTGTCAGCAATACGCTCATTACACTGTTCATTTGAGTGACACTTGCACTCCGTTCCGCTCCATCTCATCTGATTCCTGACTGTTCACTCTCTCCATCTCACAGCCTCCCGAAATTCACAGCTGAGCTGTCTCCCTCACATATGGCTTGCATATAATTATGCACATTCCATTTTACACTGCATTAAAATGATGAGCTCCTGGCTCCCTGCCAACCTATTTAAATCAGCCCCTGCCCAAAGAAGCTGGGGAGAGGAGGAGGGCAGAGGCGGGGTGACCGGATCGGGGGCGAGGGGTGCGGGCAGAGGCAGAGGCAGCAGGGTGAGGAGCAGGTACCCCGCTCCCCATCCCTCCTGCTGGCCTGTGTGTGTTCCCGGGGCGGGGGAGTCCAGGGATGCCCAGGTGCCATCCGGGCACACCTCGGCTCCTGTGGCAGCGCTGGCATATTGCTCACCCCTTGCGCGGCGTGAACCGCCTGTCGTCGCATGTCACACGCCCGGCGCTCACGCTTTTCAGCGTTGGCATTTATGAAAGATATTTACACCTTGCAGGCTCTGCGACTTGTTTGTCTTCAAACAGGCTTCTGCCTCTCCCCGAGGAGACGGGGTGGGAAAGGGGAGACATGGGCTAACAGCATTGTCGATTTTTAGGAAAACATGAAGGGTCTGCACCTCAGCGAAAGCCCCTTGACTCCAGCAGGCTCTGACTCTGGCCTCTGCTTGTCAGCCATGGGGCGTGAACACAGTTTGCCCAACAGAAAATGCCATTCTGAACAGTGCAAAATGAGTCCAAAGGTGTATTTTGAGAAGTACCTAAAAGTGATGATTATTACAAGAACTGGGAAGTGGGAAACAAGTTTATTCTGTTTCTTGAAGTTTATAGGTATTTTCATTCAATGCCCTTAATAGTTATGGGGTGAAAAATGTTTAAAATTTTTCCTTAAAACCACAAGAAACAGGATTCCTGAGCATCTGAAATCACTTTTATATTTACAAAGGTTTAAATGTGTTGTTCTTATTATTAGTTTGAAACTGAAACCTTTCTGACACAATTTATCTACCTCCATGCTGCGTGGAATACAAAGTTCAAATCTGACTGTTTTCTAAACCACCAGTTCCGCCCCCCCCCCCCCCACACACATTCCTTCNCCCCCCAAATTCTCATTCTGAAAACAAACTTTGTCCTTTCCTTTCCTCCATGAAGGAATATGGGCAACCCACTGAAGCTCTTCCAGGTCATCTAGATGACAGCTGGAGGATGAATGCCTTAAAAAATGCCTTGCACAAATAGAAACAGACCTGTCAGCTCAGGAAAACAGATGCCAATGGGATGCTCAGTGATGGACAGCTAGGGAGATATTGGTGGGGCACAGGTGTTGTGTGGGGCTCTGAATGGCTGTTGGTGCCCCCAGACTCCTGAAATTTTATCTTAACACCACACAGTACATTGTGCATGTGACGGCTGGCACATTGTAACCTGCCAGTGACCCTCTGGAGCGTTATCTTGCTGCACGCACACACCTTGTAAAACGAAATGGATATCAGGGTGTTTGTAGTGCATCTGTCAAAATAGAGAGACAAACCCCACTGACCTTGCCCTGCTTACCAAAATTGCCAGTTACACAAAGGTTATTCACCCCTGCTGATGGCAACATGCCCCTGCTCCTCTTGGTCCAAAGTTTGCTTTATTTAATTTTGGATGTCACTAAAATTTCTAGTATCAAAACCTGTTTAGCTACATACTGCCATAATTTGCTCAGGGAGCAGAAATACACCTAATTTAGCTAGCTGGTTTCCATCGTAAAAGACACCTACTCTGAGCAGTCAGGGCTAACTCTCCAGTATCTTTACATTAATTCATTCCTACTGTCTTCCAGTTGTAAATAATTTGCAGAAGGAAACACTCTTACAATGTTCATCACTGTTCTAAGCATATTAAAAATGTGGCTCAGAATTTATCTTGCAATGGTAATATTGTGATATAGCTGTGCCTACACTGACCCACTCTCAAGCACTGCTGCACACCGGTGACTGCCTCGGTTCCCCAGCATCTCAAGCTCACTCGCAGCAAGCTGGCATCTACAGCTTTGCCATCAGGCCTGGCTGCCATGGGAGGCTATTGCTGAAAAGAAAACAACAGCAAAAAAACCCAAGCCAAATCTGTGATCACTCTGATTTTTTTAAAAAATGCTTTAATACTGCTAAAATCATTATAGGAATGCTCTCATCAAAAAATGTATGTCCAAACTGCTAGATGTGATTGATTGTATGTATGTAATATATGGGACAACCGCTCTCACAGCGCATTTTGTTCCAGGACAAAAAAGGCATCAGCTCGTGTTCTGAGGCCTGGAACCATGGCTAGCACTGCTAGTTTTATCAGTGCAAAACTGCTGCAATTTCACTGTGGCAGTGCCTCTCCTGGGATTTACTGAATCTCCTAATTCAATACCCTCTACTGGCAGACAGCCGCCTTCCCGTCAGCTGCATGGGATCCGAGAGCAAAACCTGCCCATGGCCAGCCCCTGGGGACACCGGACTGGACACTTGACAAGACCAGTGGCACACACACACACACACACACACATCACCTCACTGCTACTGTCAGCACAGAGCACATTGCCCAAGGAGCGGGGTTGGCAAAGAGGATCTGGTGAGGACACTGCAGTTGACTTGGTGGAGGCGGTTTGGCTGTAAGGTCAGCCTGTGATGGGTTGTGTGGGAAATCATGGCCTTTAATTGCAGGTTAGATATCAGGAAGCCCTTCTTGATGACAGGTACAGCAAAGCACTGGAGCAGATTGCCTAAGGAGACTGTCAAAGCCCCATCACTGGAGATTTTTAAGAGCAGATTAGGCAAACATCTGCCACGAATGACATGCATGGAGTAGCTCCTGATGTGGGGAAGCTGGACAGATGAGAGCATCTCCTGTCCTAGGTCCCTTTTTTCTCTGCTTTCTACTGCTGAGCTTTGAAAGAAAATGGCAGGAGGCTAAGGAAAAAAAATTTAAAAAAAACCAAACAAACCAGAAAACAGGATCTGAAAGGACCTCTCTGAAAATAGCACAGCTTTTGATGTTCAGAGATATGTGTACTCATTAATAAGTGCATGATGACAACTATCTTTGGCTACAGAAACTGTGCTATTTGTTCGTAAGCCAGCCAGCCTATATTTGTGAAAGATGCCAATAGTTTGGAAACAGACTATATATTCAGTCAAGATTCCTTTTTTTAACACAACGGAGGAAGAACAATCTACAGCAGAATTTCCTCCTCTCCAAAGAGCGTGGATATTTGTTTCTCCTTATTCTCAGAAGAAAATTATCTTGATCCAGACAGAGGATTTCTTAGCTTCAGTGTAAGTCTTTTTATGCAGCTTTAGCCTTGGGAGAGGAAATCTGTGCTTACATTTTAATATTAAGGGCAGGATCTTACGATAGTATAAGTCACAAGGCAGGTCGAACCAAATAATTTATTAAGATGGAACTTGTTAATGCAAAGCTTCCACTAAAATGGGACAACGCATTTGCAATGAAATCCTACTGCTTAGTCCACAAAACTTTAATGCCACTTAACCAAAAACACCTAACATTAAGAGCAACAGTCACTTGAGTAAGGCAGAGTGACAGAATATTAGTCTGCTTACTTGGGATAAAATTGCCGCCTAATTTCCATCAATGTCCTTTGAAACAGATGAAACACGGGAATGTTCCCCCCCAGATACGTTAAAGGCGGCAGGCATTAGCTGGATGTCTGTGGTAGGACAGAAAATAAGCTGTGAGGAGCTGAATAGCATTGCTATAGAAGTGCAGATAACTGCGTGGGGGCTCCTGTCCCGTGGCGATGAACAGAGGAAGTTCACATCACCCTTAATACTATTGTCTCCAGAGGCTGGCTGCAGATGGGAACTGAAAGCTGTGCTTCCGTTTCCACCACAAAGGTTATCTCTCCTCTCACTGAAACTCGAAGGAAATCCTCAGGGAGACCCTAATCCTTGAAATTCTAGTTCCTGTGCATTTCTGTTGTCCCAGATAATCAATTATCATGCTCTCTACATTCACTGCACCAGCAATAGTAAAAATAGTACTAAACTTCCACCTGCTGGGTATATTTTTCCCAGGAATACGAACATACTTGCTGTGGCCTGGGTGGTGGGGGAGGCCAGCATCAGGGTCCTGGGTGGTGGTGCTGTGCTGGGAATGGAACAGGGCCAGGGAAGACGGTCCAGAGAGGATGTTCCCCGGTTCAGCAACCACACAGTTACAGGAATGAGCAAGCCCTCAGCTCAGAGAAACTCTTCCCTCAGGAAAAGCTCCCACTAATGTTTGATGAGAGGTTTGCTCTTCACAAGGATTTCAGGATTTTCCTGAATCACAGAGTGATGGAATAAGTGGTATTCGTTTGCTTGTTGCCTCTCAGCTGCACTCTATTCACTAATCTCTACAGTTGTAATATTTCACCATTCCAAACCTCTAAAATCTTCTCAAGCTTTTTGAAAAAGAACCAGGTATTTTGAAAACATGTCAAAACAAGCTTGCATAAAATCTCCCAAGACTCAGATCAGTGAAAAGGAAGGACCTAAAACCACACTGGCTGTTTATCAAGCTGTTATCATTTACATCCCACAAAAATTGAGGGTATCCCTTTTGCCTGACCTCCTGCGACCAGTACAGGTTAGAGGTAACCACCCTACCCAACATTTTCCAGCCTAGGGTCTCTTTACCAGCAGTGGCTCTCTGCACACTTGGTGGTGGTCTATGGAGAGCTTGCTGGTCACGTGCTACTAACTCTCCTTGTTTCCAGCTGCTAAAATGCATTTAAAGACAGCTAAAAATACATTAAATACTTTCCTAACGTTATTTTTCCATGTAAGCAACTGCTGTAGTCACCACAGGAATGTTATTTGATCGCCAAGGGGAGGGGAAGTGGTCTGCGAGACAATCTGTCTACTGGAGGTGATCTACAAAGTTAAAAAGAAATTGGGAATATGCCCTCTTGTAACTTCTTTATTAAGTATGCAAAGGAAAACCAGAAGGGCTTCTGCTGACTTGTTGCCTCCTCTTCTCTCCCCAAACACGCCACACGAACACACATACCAACACACACGTGCACATCTCCACCCACTACTTAAGCTAGGAACTGAGACCTTGTTTATGCTGGAAGAAGGCACCAGTGGATAGAAACCAGCAGAAAGGCACCACCGTGACAAGCCAAACCTTGGGATTGCACGTGCAGCTCTTCCCAGGTCCTGAGAAGAGGGCATACTGCAGGAGACAGGTTTTGTTGCCATTTTGTTGCCTGGGACCTCTCCACAGACTTCCTTGAAATCTCTCCCTGGCATTCAGCTGCTCCTGGCTCCTATACAACTGTGGAGTCCCTTTCCCAGAGTGAAGTTATATGGTACCCAAGAAGGAGCAAAGATGTCCCTGCAGAGATGCAGTCCCTAAGGAGTTGCAGACCCTGGAGTTCAATCCCCTGGAGGCATCCTCAGCAAGACAAGGGTCTCTGTCCTTGTCACAGCTCATGCTCACAGCTGCTCTTGCCTCACTGTGACATGTCCAGTACAGACAGTGATGAATCCAGACCCAAACTCTAACCTTTGTTCAAACTTCAGTTGCCATTTCAAAGGCAAATACAAAATCTGAACGCAAAACCACTAATGGCAGACTGGATTAGAAAAACATCTCTAGTCCACGTGTTTAGGAGAAGGTTTGGTGTGGAAGTGACTTCAGGAGCCAGCGATCTGGCCAGTGTGATTAAACCCTGAGAAAATACATAATTCTGAATATCCTGCAAACTTCTCCACTGTGCTGACAGACGAAATACTCCCTGCCTTCAAAAATAAATAGTCACCAGGTCAAACCCACTATTCTAACCAAACCCAGCCCACACCACCTCACCATCCCTTTCGGAACACATGTAAAATCTCCTGACAAACAGGCAGTTTTGCTGAGAAAAGCCGACCCAGAAAAAATGCATTACAACAAAGAAGGAGAAGGTGCCAAGCTGTGGAATGATAGGGCAGTGTTTCTGAAATTATCCTTGTCAAAGCAACTGAGGACTGTCACGTTCATTTTCTTGCATAACTGAAGCACATTAAAAAATCCAAACAAATCTGCCTGCAAATCTGAAAAACAGTTATTTAAGGACCTTTTCTTTTTTTTAAATTTTTTTTTTAATGCTTGTCTTCCACAGGCTATGGCTCTGAATGGTCCAGCTTTATGTATTAAATTTTTCACTCAGGATTTCATGGTATAAAATTCTCCACAGTTTATGTTTAAAATGCAAGCTGCAAACTCTATTACAATGTAAGGAATATTATAAGTGGATCAAAAGGAAATACTAATAACAGTACTACTCTAGTGCCTGCTAAAGTAATAACTTCCATCCTACTTCATTTAAAACTTACACCAAAAAACGGATTCAGCTTTCTGGATTCTATAAACATTTACTCCCCTTCCCCCAGTTTTGTTTCATATACTTTGTACAAGAACCCTGACTTCCTGCTGGACTTCTCATCCTTCTAGGAAAAATCAGCATTTTCTTTTTATACAGTTTGCAATGCTGTACATTTTTGGCCCTTTCCACCACAGTCATAAAATACCTGGAAAAAACTGGTGATCACTTTCAGTCTCCCAGTACATCCAGAAAGAGCAATTGGAGCAAAAATAGCAGTGTCTACTGCCCTGGATCGCTTTTCTAATTTTTGTAGGAAGAGGAGTAGAAGGTTTGAGATGTTAAATGACTCAGGCCCACAAGCAAGCCGAGGTGGTACAGCCTTGATCCAGTTGCTCAAGCAGGGAACTGCCTAATGGTCTCAAGTGAAAACGCTACATTAAACCTCATATTCCCACTGCATTCCAGACTTACAGACTTTTCCTTCCTCTATCAGCCAATACCCGGGCAGTTTCTGCAGCTTTCCCGCCTTCCGCAGGACTGCGCTACCCTTTCCCTGACAGTTCATGGCATGGTGATATACGAGAAGTGTTCAGGTGGCTGCCTCAAAAGCTGATTTTTCAAACTGCACAAACCTTTAACCATATCATAAATTTTTTATAACCACTTCCAAATTGTCAAAGAATAAATATAATAACAAACACATAACATTGAAATAATTTGAAATAAACTTTGTTTATTGCCCCTTTGAACATTTTTTCAGCAAGTCACAGCTGTGTGGGATCTTCATAAACGTGAGCCTATCCTGCTAATCTCCCTCCTGATTCACGACAGGCCGGATCCAGAGACACTAATGGACCGTGCCTGACAGTTATTGCAACATATTCAACACACGGCCTAAAATATGGCCAGGAAAGAAATGAAAATATACTGCAGACTTGCTGGTAGCTTCCATTTTTGTAACGGGCAGCTCGCACCAGCACAGTCAATAAGCTTTCCCTCTCTCTTCACATTCCCTGATTGTTATCATTTATGAGATAAGGTCAATTTCCAAAGTATTCTGTGTGTTTCGCTGTCAGGTAGCTCAAGTATCCCTTGTCACTGCCGCCATTTCTACAAGGGTTCCCCTGTCCAGGTGACAGATTTGGGCACAGGGCAAGCACACGTTTCCAATGAGGCTGCCAGAAAAACAGGGAGACGAATCACAACACCGAGGAGGAAGAAAAAAATAAAGAAAAAGAATCCCAAAACAAACACCCAGAAAAAAACCCCCGTCAGATGTTGGGAAGGTTTAGCTAAGGCTCACAGACCAAGCAAATTGCTGTCCCCAGTGAATTCGTTTCAATGCATTTGCGTATTTCAAGCTTTTGCATTGTTAATACCAGAGCAACAATGCGGATTTTCTCTGATTGCGGTGTCACATATATGATTAATCATCTTGACTCAGAGCATATTTTTTTAAAGCAATTGCAGGCTGGTTTAATGAACTCCTCTCCCACTGGCTTTTATAGACTAGCCATGATCAACATACCATTAAGATAAACCTCGTGCCCCATCCCTCCCCCCTCTGACAGCTTGCCTTATTTGCCTCACAACAGTCAATATCCAATTAAGAGGCAACGGATTTGATCGATACAGAAGGTAACAATAAGACTTAAACAGCTGGCAAATTCTACATGTACTCTTTTTCTTCAATTCCCATCTTCGTGGTATAGAAACAGTTCTACGCTTTGAATAAATGCAGAGGAGGAAAAACAACGGCCAGGTCTGGCTGGCAAAGCTTTCCCTCAAATGGGCTGTGTCTGCAAGCTACTGCACAGCCATAAATGCTTGTCTGGGGTCACTGCAAGACAGGCATGATCCTATTCTCTCTATTTTCTGTGGCCTTTTAAAGGGTGAAAATAGAAATCTCTTCCTTGTGTGGTTACAAGCCACATGTCACTTGGGTCATTCACACATGAAAATGGAGGGGCTGTAATATTATTAAAGCAATCATTTATGAGCTGGGCCAAGGGATGACTGGTCTGAAGAGGGGGGCAAAACCCAACAGGAACTGAATGTAGGCAGGAGAATGGGCGAGGAGAGGGTGAAAAGGAAGAAGGGGAAGCTTTGATACAAATGACATATTCTACAGCCTTAATATCATCTCCCAGTCTTTCTGCCAATGATGAATGGCTGCAATAAAAGGTGGGATAGTGGCACATACAAGGAGGAAAAAAGCAAAACCTGCCTGGTGGTGAGGACGATTCATTTTAACTCCCAGCAGCCCAGCTAGAGGTCAGGGACTGAGGTCACAATATTGCCACTGCCTTTGGGTCTAACACCAGGTACAGTACTTTTTCCTCATCTCTCAACACCTTTTTTTGAGGCTTTTGTTCAAAGTTTTACTTTCAAAGATGTTTCACAGAGTACCAGGCTGATACAGTCCAAATGAAGTACCCCTCCTTTTCCAGGATTTCCATTCTATTTTAAATAAGAACTCATGACCATGTGGAGTGCCACACTCTCACTGACAAATGGGACCTAACCCAAACACTTCTGAGCTTGCTCCCAACACTGGCAGAAAGTTATTCCTAAATCACAGTGGCATGCCTGTGTTCTCTACTGCCCACTGCAACCCTCTGTCACTGGGAGGGATTCCAAGAACATATATCATGTCAAAAACCAGGAAAATGTCTGTTCAAACTCATAAGAAAGCTCAGAGTGCACAGACCTTTTCAGGCAATGGGAGGCTACCGACTATAATTTATCTTCCCAACTTGCCTTGGGATTTGAGAAGTCCCATTCTGAGTTCTCCTTTCTGTCACAATAAGATGGAATGTGCTGAAAAACAACTCCATCTTCCCAGCTCTCTTCACTACCATCTTCCATGGGAAGTGGTTGTGAGTACATCTTTGGCAAGGTTTCTGAATATAAAGTAATCCCCTTCTAACTGTTCCCAGCAGTTTATTCCAGGCCCCAAGGTTTATCAGACTACACCTTTTTTTCAACTCTGTGTATTGTTATTACAGAAAAGAAAAATTATACTACTTTAACTCCTAAAGATAGACTTTAAAAATGGGGATAGTTCCACTTGAAAAAGGAATAGAAAGAAACACATTTTTCTGTCTTCTGCATTCACTCAAATGGTTCTGCCCCTGACTCACCTGGCCTCTTACCACACAGCAGAAGTCTGCATGTTTTGCCATGTAATTGTGTAATCCTGATTTTGATGGTTGGACTTGGTGACCAATTTTGACAGTTGGACTGATGATATTAAAGGTCTTTTCCAACCTTCATGATTCTATGATTATCTTTTCCACTTCTCACTCTCAGCTCCTGTCTTGAAAAGCATCCCTTAGGGCTTCACCAGACTCTGCAAACTCCCAGTTAGCACTAGATGTCTCCTCAGGCATATGCATGAGTATTTACATGCCACCTCTACCACTTCATGGTGGCACTGTCAGCTTTTTAAAATCTCCATGTGTTTATTCCAGACTCTTATGTGTTTGCCCCTTAGATAGCTCCTACTTGCCAAGATATATTGCAAATACTTAGCCAATAACCTTGCTTACAGCCCTGACCTTCTTTAATGTTTCTTCACTGTTCTGTGGAGTACTCAGTGTCGCCTCAAATGTGTCACCCATTGTGTTGCTGGGCCTGCTGAAGTCCAGCTGTTGGCCTGTGCAAAGGTCTGCTGCCACAGTCCTGTCTCATTTTCCTCAAAAACAGAGCTATTGCTTCAACAGGGAAGAAAAAAGATGCAGGTAGGACTCCTCCACAAAACTGGTACCACAGCTGCAGAGCTGGGAGCTGCCAAAATCTCACCCGTGCACCATGAGTGCCCCAGGGTCCTCCATTCAAGGGCTGGACTTAAGGCAGCCTGGTGGGCTTTGCAATATTCAGAGAGCAAAGTACTCCTGATGTTTCTCCACTCCCAGGATGTAAATCAAATGCTTGCCTCTTCTGTCTCCAGCACAGGGGCCAATCTATCTCAGTTTAAGGCTCAACTGAAAGGATGCTCCTGTCTAAGAAGAGTTTGGAGAAACCTGCAGAAACGTGGCCTTTGGTCTATCCTCCACTATGCACAGCTCCACAAATTCCCCATTGTTTGACTGAGATACAGAGGTCCCTGTCTTGGTCACAGAGTATATTGCAGTAGGAGGCAGCAAGGCTTGGAGGAAACTGGTGCTCTAATTACTACCACTACATGAAAGTACACATGCATCAAGCAAAGAGCCAGCTCTAAATAAACACTTTAAGCACATCCTTACTCTACTAAATATTGCTGCTATCTGAAAAACTTCACATAATTTTGTATTGCCTCACTTATTCCACTAAAATTCAAGGTCCCCTTCTCTTGCCTGCATCCAGACCACTTTGCATTGGCTTTCTAAAGCACAGGAATGGTCTTGACCTCTGTTGTTCTTCGTGCACTTTTCCATCTGTGCCTAAAGGTACTCTAAAGTGAAGAAAGCACCTACTTGCCCCTCACGCAATCACGAGTGAAGTTAAGCTTAGGCAAAGGCCAGAGCTAGCAAGATAACCACTGGGGTAGTGACAGATGTTCAGCCTAACATAAGATTGAGGCCAGTAGACAGGAAAATCCGTCTGTGTTTCCCAGTACTACTAGCAGGAGGAGGACTGTGGTGGTAGCCATCATCTTTTCATTAGCAACAGGCTGGTCAGAGAGAAAAGAAGCTGAGGAATCATCTTTTCATATGCAGAGTGTGAGTTCCAGCAACAGAATTACCATTTAAATTAATTACATCTAACTATGTAATTAATGTTCGTGTCAGTTTATTACAGGCATCTTCACCATCAATGCTGTGAAATGCAACTTAGTGACTTTTTTTGTGGGGAACGAGATGGAACAACCATTTGTCTCACTTCCATTGTTTATATATTAATCGTTAAATTGTTACTAGTATTATTAATCTCATTATCCTAATTACATGTGTTCTGTCTTTTTAGAGTAGCATTCCTTCCAGAATTAGACTGTTTCACACATCTCCATTGTTCCTCTCCCTCAGTTCAGAAACTTGATGGGGAATCACTGGCACCGAAGAAAGGTGAAATGAGTATTGAGCACAAGAAGCAGCAACATCAGCTGCTTAGCAGGAAGGGGAAATCTAGGAGTACTCTTTAACAACCGGCACATTTCACAGCATACACTGGCAGAACATTCCACGCGGCGGGAGGTGAGGCTTAAAAAAATTGGTCCACTATAATCCTTTAAAAGCAGCCTGGGTCTCTTTCTGGAAGTCTAGGTCATGTGCCTGGCACTGCCTCATATGGTGTCTCTCTTCCGCCATTTGTTTATTTGCTTCTGGCAGTTTTGGCAGTGAGGTATCGGAGTGAAATGCACACCACTCCATACATATGGTGGGAAGAATCTAGTGCATCAGTTGAATGCATACTGTACTGTATACACATTCTGTTTTATCTCTGAGCACAGCTGTGCTGTAAAAGCTTACAAAATGTGAAGCCTTCTGTGCAGCAAAAACATCGACAGGAGAAGCTGGCCTATAACTTATTAGGTTGTGACACAAGCCAAAAAAAGCTAGAGTTACAGCTGACAACTCCTGGCATCGTGATGAAAAGCACAGTGGCTCAAGTTAGAGAGGGAGTGTCAGCCCTAACTCCATGTTTTGGACTTCCACTGCCACGGGTCACAAATAGCATTGCTGGTTTGTTGTAGGACAATGATTCCCAATCCCAGTGCATGGCTTCCAGCTAGTGACTGAAGCAAACAGGCAAATCATCCCCCCGGTGCCCCACTGTGCTTGCAGGCAGCCTGCACTAGGCAGGGATTCAAGGAGCAGGGGGTAAGAGCCAAAAAGCAATTGTGCCTCTCTTCCTCACCCAGCACAGCAGCCTTCAAGCTGGGGTTAGTCCTGCATTCCCTACTCCCCCTGCAAATTGGACTGAAGGTAGAGGAAACACATGGTAGGAAACTCTCCTGCTCTGGTTGAAGCAGATGTCTGGTAGACTTTTTTCACCACAACCTTGAAACAGGGACCCTCTATCTGAATCTGAACCACGTGCATAACTATCTGCAGTATCCCAACTGTCTGAGGGCCAGGCACTGACAGCACTTGGGGAGAAGGTCCTCAAGAATGACCACTCTGGGTCAGATCTAAGGTACCTTAGCTCAGGCTTGTGTCCAGCAGCAGCCAGTATCACCCTCTTGAGGAGAATCTGAGGAGCAATGAGCTACCAGTCCTTCCAGAGGTACAGACCTGCCCTGAGGGCAGTGGGAGTGGGTGTGTAAGAGGTTGGATAAGTGAGTTTGGCCTGTGTGCCCAAGGTTCCTGGATTTTTTCACATATATCTCTGTGAAGTGCTGAGTTAGGTGAGATCATAGTACATTTCCTTCCCTACCTACTGACAGACTCCATATGTGCATGTATGTGTAGGCAGAGGAAGTGTGGTGAGTTAAAAACAGAGGAGGGAAATGCAGGTGAGATGGCATTTTTAGGATGCAGAGGAAGTGCCCTGATAAGAAAACCATAACTGGAAACATCACATTTGCTTCCTGATCCCATAGTAATGAATTCCTTATGCAGCTGAGTGCTGGACCTGTCAAGGCTGACCTGTGTTGCCTCCCATGGATGCTGTGAGGGCTCCCCAGCTGGAGAAAAAATCCCTCCTGTCCAGCCTGTCTACTGCCTGAGGTGATATCGACTCTCAAGGTGGGCCTCTGGCTCCTTGACAGATACAGGTTGTGGAGAGCATCCCACAGGCACTCATCCAGGGGAATCACACCCTTTTCTGCTCATCACAGAAACTTATTTTTCTCAGGCAGGACCCCACGTGATTCCAAGGGAAAAGGGGAGCTTAACCCTCCTGTCAACAGGAGCTGAGGGAGAAAATCATCCCATAAGGAAGTTCTCATCTAGCTGCTACCTCATCCCTCAGCTGTGAGGAGACTTCCTTCCTCTAGTACAGCCATGATTGCACCTCCAAACTCACTCCTGGGGCTGCCCAAAAGGCATTGTAGGAGTCCTGCAGCAGGGCACTGGCTCTGCAGGGGATGAAATACAACCTCCAGCCAGGTTTAGCCTGTCTGCCTCGTCTCATGGGAGCACAGTTGCATGGCTTTTACATCTTCCTGTGTCCACTGCCTTCTTCCCTAGCCCTGAGGGTGACACCCTGGCTGCTCCATGGCAAAGGGGAAGGGGGACACGACTGTCACACTTCGGGAGCAAGACAGACAAGAAAGAGCAATTTAAGGCTCAGTTAGACATTTTGTCACCTCTCCTATCAATTATATTAAAACAAAGGAGAAGCAAAGGAAGGGAAAATTACAAGTTCTTGCTTCAAACGCTAATTGCTGTTGATGTTAGTTCATTTTCAGCAATTGACTTTAATTGCATCTCCACAGTGGGCAAGCTTTCTTTTTCAAAAGTTATTTTAAATACATGGCAGGCTGCTCCTTAAAACCTGGCCATGGTCTGCACTAAAGGAAATAGTATCAATGAAAGGCAACCAGAGCTTTGGAACAGCTCTTACATGAGATATTCAAAAACAAGGACTTACCCACTTAAATTTAAAAAAAAAGAGAGACAGTGGATGTGATAGTAGTCTGTGCAGTATGCTATATTTTTATGATACCAAAAAAAACCCTCCCATATTTTTGTTACCAAAACAAAAGTAGCTAGTAGCTATCCATTAACTATCCACTGTCCCTCTCAATGTAAAAAGCTAGAGGTTCAATAAATGTGCAAAAAAAAAAAAATTTTAATAATCCTTTGCAGAACATGCCACCAAGCTGGGTGGTGTGCAGGTCAAAACCATGCACTAATCCAGAAGTGTAATGCCTTTGGAAGGATATATTCAGCTGTTAACAACAACAGCACAAGCACTCCCACATGAGAGTAGTTCCAAGGAACCAGAAGAGATGGCCTCAAGGCCAGGAGCCATGAGTCTGGCCCGCAGGCTGACCTCAGGTGGAGTTTTCAGACATTCATGCCTCCCTGCAGTCAAATTCTAGGAACTGATTTTGGAAATGGGAACTCTAGATCTGTTTTCAAACCTTGAAAGTAACCCATGGAAATTAGTACAGGCTATCATTTCTGCCTCCAGAAAAGGGTAATTAAATTGTTTCTGAGACTGGTGAGAGACTTCAGAGATGGGAGTTGAATTCAACATTTACAGCAAACACAGCCACACACTGGCTGAGAGGCGGAAGGGTGAAACACAGGTGTGTATCTCCTGATGGTACAGGACACAGACTAGCTTTTCTTCTTGTACATGCTCTAGGAAAGGTTTGTTGTTGAAGGGCTTTTGAAAGCCAGGAGGTCACAGCTTTTCTGGCCTTCCAGCTGTCTGTTCATACCACAAAAAAAATTCTAGGAATCTACTCCTGTTATGAGGAAGTTCAGCACTCTTGAAATTCAACAACTTTGAATATCCTGACTTGAGCCAAAATGAGACAACTGGATTTGAAACTCTTAAATATCCACAAGAAAACAGGCACACATAATGAGTACAACAGAAATAAATTTCACTCTGACTCCTAGCTTTCTTTTCTTCTGTTTTACCTGCATTTCTGAGTTCAATTACACAGTCATCCAGGAAATCAACTTAGATTGCACTCCTAGAGACACATGAAGCAACCAGAAATGTCATCACTCTTGTGATGGCTTTCAGCAGGGGTTTAAATCTTTCTCTCTCAATCTAAGGAATGCGGTGTTGCTCAGAGGAATTCAGACAATTACAAATGAGCATCCTAGAAAACACCACTTCTGGAATGGGAGCTAGCTAAAATATTACCAACTACTCAGAGACTTTACCTAAAACACATGATCAGGAAGGGAAAAGGCAGTTAGAGGTACTAGGAAATGAATTTGTCTAGACCCTCAGCAGGACCCTTAACATATGCTTTACTAAAAATGGGATTAAAGAAAAAATACTAGCCTTGGACACATTTTTAATAAACTTTGATACTACAGTTTTACTAGTTAAAGGACTTTCAATATCATCTTCAATAACTTCATCAGTTTCTATACCCAAATCCAGAGTCTCTTGCTACTGTCAGTCACTTGCTTGATAACAGGTGGAATGTGGCAACACTTATGTAATTCTGGGACATGGAAAGTAGAATGTAATAATGGAAAAGAAGTAAAACCCTTGGCTGTGTCAAGATACGCCATTTCTGTTTAGGTGGTTCTGAGGAAAAGATACAATGGCCTCACTATGTGCGTAAATGCATGTATGAACACGAATCTCTAGGTTTAGTTCCACCACTCAGAGGAAGTAATTGGAAACTTTAAAGTTAGTTAACATCCTAAACATCCTAAAACTACGACTGTTGTGAAGTAGCTACAACAGTTGCTTCACAAAAGGGTGGAGCTGCCACATGTAGCTGTGGCTGGTCAAATGCTGTGAGAGCTCACAGAAGCCTATGTGGTTTTTATTTCCTTTTTCTATCATTTTTCATCCCTCTTGGTCACCAGGTGCTGGTTGCTGTAGATAGATCACTGCAGGAAGCAGAAGTTCTACAGAAAAGGAGTTTCTAAATCACCCTTGTTGGATAAACTAGATCAGACAAACTTGCTTTTTGTTTTTCACATCCTTGCTCATGCCCACACACAGCAGGAAAACCTGAGTTATTCTACATTGACTTAAATGGAAAACAGAATAATAGGAGATCCATGTCTAGGCTGTGGCAGAGAACAGACCTGGAATACCCACAACAAAATTGACAGGCTTGATGGCTGAATGGATTTAAGCAACAGCTGGAATCTGATGAGTCTAAAATCACAAGTAAGCTGATCAGGAGAATAAATCTTTCATGGATTACATTCAATTAAGTGCTCTCACATCACTGAGAGGCAGCTAGGCATCCATGCACAATGTATGCTGAAACTAACTGGGTTCCAGGTCCACCCACGGAGGCTGAAAGCACAGAAATCTGGAGTTTGTCTGCCAGGCTGGGTATTGGACAGGGGCAGTTAATGTGAAAAAGTGACCCACGCTTTTGTAAACTCCAAACATCCTTCCAAGGGTATCCTCTCTCCATATGCGAAGAGGGATTGGCTTTGAACTGAGAGAGGGTAGGTTTATATTGGATATTAGGAAGAAATTCTTCACTATGAGGGTGGTGAGACACTGGCACAGGTTTCCCAGAGAAGCTATGGATGCCCCATCCCTGGAAGTGTTCATGGCCAGGTTGGATTTGGACCCTGAGCAACCTGGTCTAGTGGGAGGTGTCCATGACTATGGCAGGGGAGTCAAAACCGGATGTTCTTGAAATTTCTTTCCAAAACAAACCATACTACAGTTCTCTGATAACAAAGCACCCAGCTCCTTTGTATTTGTTACATGTAATATGCAGGAGATGGGATGATTTCTAGAAGCTGCCACTCAATAAGAAAGGCAGCAAACTTTTATGCCAGCTACTTTTAGCCACAGACCAGAAAGTGGCAGAGCCAAGCCCATCATGCACACAAAGGCTTTCATTCCACAGGCTCCTGGGGCACAGAAGCTGTGGTGTTCTCAGAAAATGTGAAATAGCCTTCATGGTTGGAGATCAAGTCTCTGCAGTAAAACATCATGAAACAGTAAAGAGTTCTTTGCAGAGAGGCAAAGAACTGAAGCAAAATGAACCAACAACTGACTAGAAAGACAGCATGTTGCTTGGGAAAAGTGTTTAATTGTGACTGATTTTACGATGCTAATATTTTTCATTCATTCCTTTCATTCGTTTCTCATTTTTCATTAGAGGAAAGTTTTAAGAGGAACTGATTTCTTGCTGAAATTTCCCATTAAAAGTATGTCACAACAGTAATTAAGACATGACAGAAGGAGATTGTGGTGTGGGTTCTAGATTTACACAACAGTGTTGGAGTGGAGAGCCCATGCAATTCCCTCTAACAAGGTCACTTGGGTTTGAATTTTCAGGAGATCTGGTATAAATTAAGAAAACAAGGTCCATTTTTTGGGGTTTTTTTTTCAGAGAAATCAGTTGCTTAATTTTGTCTTGTGCTTTCAGAAATTTCAGGCTTGGCAAAAGGAGCAAAGGAAACACTTTCCTCATTCCAGAGCAGTGATGATGACAGGTCCCAAATGCCCAGCTGCATCAGGGCTGCCCAGATGTGGTGTTCCTGTGGAGTGGCAGGATACCCTCCTGCTCCCTTCCTGGGTGTTCCATGGAGGAAGGGGCTCATGTGGTGCAGGACCACCCGCCTGGTTTTCATGTACCTCTGTGGGTGTTCTTCCTCTCCTGACAGGAGCGTGCACCTCTCTGACTGCTGCAGCTCCCGTTTGGAAAGGAAAATAAAGTGGCAGAAGCCCACCTTTCCTTGATATGTAGCCGTTTGTTTGTGGGAGAGGCTCCTCCCTGTGAAACTCTGTCCAAGCTGCAAATTCACTGCAGATCTCCAGCTGTCATCTGGCCAGTTGGCAATTACCTTAAACACTTTGACCCACAGTGTGTCCTGAGTACCCACCAGGCAGCGGCTGCTGTCTCAGACCAGTTCTGAAAGACTCCCCCTTTGACAGTTACTACATCAGATACGCTCGGCTTTGTTTTTCATTATAGCAGTGGCTTTCTGAGGCCAGATAGGGTTGTGCTTTGCTGTCTATCTTATAAAATCAACCTGTAACTCAAAAATTAAGCTGCGTTCTTTCAAAGTTTTTTCACTCCTGGTAATAAAAAAATCTGCGTGTCAGGCTTTCCCGACCACTAGCCTGATGATTCTTACTGAGGTGGGAAGTCCTGCAGTCATTCTCCAGGCACACTGACAGGGACAAGATACATCTGGGTCAACACAGGAAGCACACAGAGCACGCAGAATCTCTTCGTTAAACAAGAAGGTGCTGTTTTTCTAAATAACCACTTTCTTAACTACAACCTCATTCTAAGCAGAGGCCACTGGCCTCTATTCTTCAAGGAATAAGAGTAGTGTGATAAAATCAGCACCAGGAAGGACACAGGATTAGAAACCGGGGTCAGGGAACGAGGATTTAGGAAGTTGAGAAGGTGTCCCTAAATCTCAGAATATGCTCACTTTCCCCAAACAAAAATCTACTATTTGGGTCTTGAAATCTGAGACTCATGATAGGAACATGAGCTTCGTCAAACCAGCCGGGTTTTCTGCAACTCTGACAAGGAATTTGGTGCAACAGCTCATGAAAACAGGTGGTGAGTGTCCAGTTCAGACTGGGAAGTAGTGTACTACTGTAAAATTCCCATCTTCCCACCCCTTGATTTAAGAATTTCCGTGTCAAAAAAAATTGGTCAGCTCAGCAAAGAAACTGTACTATCTTGTAAAAGCCTTGTCTTTTTAATTGCAATAGCTATGAAACACACAATGCATCTTTAAGACATTACAGTGCTGGTAATATAAAAGAAATATTGAAATATTTCTGAAATATTTGCCATTATCTTATCAAAATATCAGGTCTGAAATTTATAGGAATATTTTATGAATGGTAAGCCAGAAAGACTTGCTTTTTCTTTCTTTCTTGGGTCACATTCACAGCAATGCAAGAGCAAAGAATAAGCCCCTCTGTCTTTTGCAGAATTGATTTGCTTCATTAAAAGCCCAAACCCTCTTTCTCTTGCCAGCTGAAATAGCTGCCTTTGTATCCTTAAGTGAAATCATTAAGAAACGTGTCAAACAGAGAGAGATGTGTTTTTCCCAGGTATTCCTAAAGCCATTGAGTACTACAAGTCAGAGCTATGAAATTATACTGCACTACTCCAAGCATTTGTTTCTCTTCCCAAACAGAGCATCATTGTTCTTATTTAAAGAAATAATCCTCACAAAGCTGAAATAATTATTCAGCCCAAACAGCCCATAGCAAGGGAAACAGTCTTTAGACAGCTGTCATGGCTCAGTCTTCCGGAAGCTTTGATTTTAATCAAACTCATTAAGGAAAGAAATTAACAGAAATTAACAGGAAAATATCATAATTTGTCTTGTTTCAGAAAGCTTGAATGGCGACAAAAGGCTCTTTAACGTGACATGTAATGTGACCAGTCAAAACTCTCTGTGTCGCTGAGTCTCGCAGGCTGAGTAAGTCCGAAGCTGCTTGTGCTGCAGCTCCACAGTTTGGTGCAGTGAAATGAAACCGGTAAATGAGAATAGTGCCCTGTCTTTGGGCACTGAGGAGCCTGTCTCCTAAGCACCTGTACACTGTGTGCCCGTACAAGCATGCAGGAACGTTCGAGGTGATGAATATGCTACCTGCAAATATCTTAGAGTAATGGAAGATGAAGGGTAATGAACTCTCTAGAGAAGAAAACCATCTTATAGATAGTTCATGGCAACTGTTTCTTTTTGCAATACTCTTCAAAGGAGTGGAAAAAAATTCCCACTTAGCTTTTGAGATACATATTAGGTATCTAAGTAATCTCTGATTTGCCATTCAGAAGCACAAAAAGGGACATTCCACCATGGCTTTTAGTCTGAGTGGAACTGACAGAGGAGCACGCAGTGTTGTAAGCAGCTCAGAAAGGCAGCAATAAAAACATTGACACATCTTGGTTTAGTGTCCTCAGCCTCTCCTCTGGCTCTCCCTGGCACGCTCCTCCTTGATTGAGCCTGCTACACTGCTGCCTCATCCCAGGAGAGAGCCACACACACCCATCCACAGCGTGGGACTGGCGTCTGCTCAGCGGCTGGGCTAAAATCCTGCCCTTCTGCAACCAACAGAGTTTTACCTTTGACTTTCAAAGGGGCCAGGATTTAGACTGGAGATAGTTGTGAAAAGGAAAGCCATGGTGCTTGGGACCAGAGGGAAGCAAAAGGGACAGCTGGAGAGCAAAAGGGGCATGACAATCCACAGATCACATTCATAAAATAAAATTTTCCCAGGAGTCACTGTTTGTTCCTCATGGGGACCAGTCGTTTTTCTGCAGAAAACAATAACACCACTAAGAATCTGTTGAAAGCACATATATAAAAACATTACCTATTTGGCTTTTGACTCCTGCCACCTGCAGTGACAGTCAGCTCCTGAGGCAGAGCCATGTTGTGCTGCCATCGTATTATGAATCTACTGACAAAACCAGGGCAATAACAGGGACACAGTTACTATAACTTCCTAGCACAAAGAATTTGTATAAATATATGTTAAAAGACAAGGTTGTGCTTCCGGGGGAAAAAAAAAACTTAGTTGCATGGAATTTAGAAAGTTTTCCTGTGATTTCCTGTGGAATTCACAGTGAGTGTCAGTGGCATGTAGGAAGTGCTGGGGTCCATGAGGGCAGAGAGCAGGCAGGACAGACAGGGAAAGTCAAGGGAGTAATCAGAAGCTGTTGGCAGGAGGGAGACAAGGAGGGGCAGAGGAAATCAAGACTAATGGAAATGCTTCTGAGAGAAGTAACAAGAGTTGGGCCTTCAGACAAAGCAATTCTTGAGAAACAGACAACAGCAGAATGACTCCTCCTCCAGTTCACATAAAGCCTGAGTGATAATACAAGCCATAGAGGATGTGGAAACTGGGTCCTATCCAAATGGCCCCAGAACAAGCTGCATCTGTCTAAATTGGAATCACCTGTACCTTCCTTTATCCCAGCTGACTAGGAATCTGTTCCCAGCTTTTAGTTAGAGAGTTCTCACCTGACATTTATCCAAAATTGTATGCTGTTTCTAATCAAGAATACCAGCAACATCCTTCATACTAACATGCTTAAAGCAATGGTCCACTTGTGAATACAGCTGTTCAAAAAAAAAAAAAACTTACTCTATGGAAATCACTCAAGACGAACTGATTAGAATGACCAGAATTCAACCCCACAATTCTATACACAATGTGGGAAAGTTTGTGGACTTTTACTTATTCTTTTAAACTTTCTGAACTTCAAGGAGTTGAGGAAAGCTACTGAAATACATCAAAAGAGAAAGCACCTTCTTACAGTCTCTCAGGCTATTTTTTATATGCTTTTATCTGGTAATACTATGATGATAGACTAGGATTAAATTAAACAAACCCTCTTGCATTGTAGGGAAATGCCTGGATGACCTCCAGGAGGTTATTTCTGCCCTAACTAGTTCTATGTCAGAGCCATTTTAGGAATACAAATGAGTGGAGAGATTAGGAATAGATGAATCCTGGATATCGGACTGCTGTGGGCTCGCCAGCTCTTTCTGAACTAGCAGCAGTGATTTCTTGCAAAAAGGAATTCCCCAAAATTAACCTCCTATCACCTAGATTACCTTCTCCCTGACTCTGAGAGAGCACTGCATTTCTCTTTCATTGTCACTCCTTCTCATGCAATGCATCAGACTATTTACTTAGGCCCTGAAGACTACCTTACGTGTCCTCTACCACACAAAAAAATTCATACATAAATGATTCAGGAGTACATGCTTTATCCATTCCTCCTGTTTAAAAACATGTAAGCCAAATGCTTATCACTTACTGTCACTCAGCTCAAGCTTCCTACTGGCTTCAGCCTGCCTTCAAACTAAAGGCTAAAGAGGACCTGACTTTCCCAGATGTGGATGTCTAGTTGTAAACCCCATCACACATCCTGGAAGATGAGGTGTTTACAACATCTAGGAAAATCAAGTTGTTACAATAAGGCCCTTTATTCTTCGTTTTGCTTATTTTGGAAAGCAGAAAATATTCCACCAAAATTCTTTCGCTATCTTGATTTGCTCTCATTTATTTTTGCATGCAATTCACTATGTGTTTGGACCATTCATTCACAAAAGTTATTTCAAATTTGCTTGCACTTTTTCAAGTTTCCTTTTATATCCTCCCTTTTTCTTATTTCAAGGAGGCCAAATATAATTTTTTCACCTTTTTATTCAGGAGGCCTGAAATTCTGCTGATCTTGCCCGATACCTCCACAATCAAAACATTACGTCCTTTAGTCTCCAGTATTTCTGTTTTTCTGCAATCCCTATGTCTAAACTGTCTGCTCCTGGAGTGACCATTCCAGCAGCAGTACCTCACAAGGATCCCTATGAACTGCTCTCTCTCCTGGTTCGGGAAGAAGACGGCACAGCCCTCTCAAATGCAGCCATGGCCCAGAGATACGTACTGACCCACTTCAGTCCCTGCTTTCTCATTTATGAACTCCTCTCCAAGGACAGCTGGGAGAGGGACCCATATTTTCATCACTACTCACTCCTCCATAATACTCAGATAAGGAAGCCTGTCTTTTCCCTGAGAAAACCCAGAAACCATACCAAGAAAATTGTACCAGGAACATAGAGCTTCTGCGCATCGAAGAAAATCCCTTCCCTTCCTGTTTATGTTGGAGACTTCAAAACAGCCACCTCAGCCTTTGCTGTCACTTTAGCTGTTACAGAAGAGCCTGTTCTCTGCTTTCAGACATGTGTATTTTATGTAGCATGACAAGAAAACACAGTCAAAACTTCTCCTCGCTCTAGTCTGAAAAAAAATACTCTTCTTCTGCATTATAAAGGAAGAAAAGCTTTGAGAACTTTGCAGGCAGGTTTCTTGATGAAGTACTTTAAATACGGAGCAGAAAGCTTTCTTATCATGATTCTTTTCATGAATTTATTTATGGGACATTTTTTAAATTCTGGAAACAAGAGCCCATGGCTGCTGCACCTACAATCTTTCAATCGGATTTTCCACTAGTTAACCTCAGTTTTATGGAAACATAATCAAACCAGATTCTATAGGAATACTACGGTGTAAAACAGGGTGATCCCATGGAGAATTTCTTTCTCAGTGTTCCTATTGCCACTTATTGCAAAAATAGCAAGATCAAACATAGGAAGAAAGTCAATGTTTCCACAGGTATTGTACACACTGCAGCAGCCCATGATGTAAGGTAAATGATGACAAGTAAAACACAAGAAAAATGGAAACACTCAGGTGTCATTTATGCCTGGTAATTTGTGTGTGTGCATGCATGTGTCCTGGATGCAGGGGATGTTGGCCAGTCAGAGATAATGTCTATAAAACCACAGACCCACATTATACCTGGCAGGAGGCTTGCTTCACCTGGGGAAATGTGCTATGACTTAGTGGATGCTCACTTTTGCCACTGACACTACTCTGGTAGACAGAGACCTCATTTCACAACCGGGCCCTATCTCGTATTGGAGCATCTGTGCCTCAGCACTGCCAAACATGTACATCCTTCCTGACGGGCTACTCAGAGCCAGTTAAGCCTGGCAAATGTGTTTGTGCACGGCACTTTAGCAATACAGCACACGCAAAACCTGCTACTTTTCTTACATAATATTTGCAAATTCCGTAACAGTTGATTATTTATACATTAACCCACAGATTTCATTTCTTCCATCTTATACCCACCCATTGTAGATGTAGTGTTGCTGCCACTTGCTCTGTTAGGCACGAATTAATGCATCAGAGCTGTGTAATTTATGCATGCTATTTTGTCAAGTCTGTTTGTATGGAATCTGCTTTGGAGAGGCAAGCTGCTCTCTACTCTGGGGCCAGAAATAGTATTAATTTTTCTTTTCTTTTGGTGCTGTGGATCAAGGTAACTTCAGAGCAGTCGCCAGCAAATCACTGATGAGACGGAAATTGCAATGTTCTGTGTTTTATGCCATTTCAGGTAGAGATGATTTGTGTGCATGCAGAAGTATGACACTGACATAATAGAAGAAAACCCTAGCTGACATGGATATTCAGGGGATGCCATTATCAGGGCAGGCAAACGACCAAGGACAAAGCACTGATTTACTAAGTTAGAATATGACTGTGCACTTCTAGGTTTCAAAACCGAGGGAGGAAACCAAACTGCCTGCCTTTCCCAGGAAGCAGTATTACAAGGCAGACAGCTTGTTCCACTTAAATGCGCCCCACTGCAATAACCGTATTACTTGTGAAATGAAGACACAACATACAGTCTTTTCTTAGTGCTTTACAATTCTCAGGTCAAGTGCTAATACATATTACAGAGCTCTCCCTGGCAAGTATTGTTAGAGCTGTCATTAAAGACCTCCGAAAGTCTTAGCTGCGCAATTGAAAATGTTTCCAAATCCTCTTATCCCAAACATAACAAATCTTTCTGTTGTTAAATCTGATGTTTTGTAAATTTGATACTGCTTGGCTTATTGAGGGGGCTGGAGAATTTTTTTTGTGCAATAACACAGATCTCCAGAAAACGAATAAAGCGTCTCTGCAGCAAGGGAATAAGACGGATCTCTGGGAAGGGATTTATGTAGACCTGTGGAAAAGGAAAAATCAAAGACCACCTACAGTACAGTATGAAGATGATTCTAGGATTAAAAGGCACAATAATGCTACCCAATTACATCTCTGCCTGGGTCATGCGCTATGCATAGCAGAAAGAAGCAAGATGGCAGATACCCTGGGTTATTTTAATTAATTTAATCATGTGACTAATTGGTCTCTGCTGGGTTTCTGTGGTAACTGCTTCCTAAGTGCTGATGGGCAATTGTGTTAAATGTAGCTTGGAAACTGCACGTAGGGTGCGGTGCCTTCTAGAGAGCAAAGGGAATTGTACAGCTGTGTGGGGAAGGTGCTCCTGCTGGGGCACTGATTATCTCCGTGCCGAATGTCTACAGCTGTACTGTCCTCTTTGCTCGTCTGCTTCCCGAAGGAACACGCTTATTTGCAGAAAACGTGCTAGACTTTCTCCCTCCTGGGCGTGAAAGTAGATTTCCTGTAGGAATATGCGAGGGCACATGTATGCGGCAGAGCAGGCGCGCTTCGGAAACAAAGGGAGAGCAGCCAGAGCGCCGTGCGTGCAAAACTGAAATGACTCCTGCGTGCACAGTGTGAGGCCCTGCAAACCAGAACGGCTTCTTAGCACTGACTGCGTTCGAGGGTAAATCCATTACCAAGCCCTGACACAAACAACGTGTGAAACCGGGTGGTTTGGTTTTTTTTTCCCAGCTGCTTCTGCATCTCTTGTATTATTCATGAAATCCCTAAATCCACACGGGTCATAATTAGCATGGAGTACTGCAAAATGGCACAGAGCTGCCTTCAAAATTGGCAAACATGAAAATGACTTGTAAAAGTCATTCTTTGCTTCACGGGTTGAATTTCGGATCACCACGAACAAGAAGTTGTCATCCTGTTGGATCCAAACTTACGCCCGTGTCTCCTCGCATGATTAATGTAACGGCAAGAATGGAAAGATGATTAATAATAGCAACCTACATTCCAGCAATCACAATTGCACATAAGAAATGACTGTTTAATGGGGTGGTAAGTTAAACCCCATTAAGGGCACAGAGAAAAAACAACTGAGAATCTCCTCTCCTCGGTACCTTTCACTGAAAAAAAAGCAACCTAAGAAAATATCCTTAAGACAATACAAGACATGCTGCAAATACAGAACACAACAGGGAACAGAAAATGCCATACCTTATCCTAACCTCGCCAGTGAAAATGCAGAAAGAGGATAGGAAATGTAGGAAGACATAGCTAGAGAAAGGTTAAAAGTTTGGTAGCTGTGTTGTGAAGGCTAGAAAGGTTCCACTTAATAAAGCAAGGGAAAGGATAAGGTAGAATGGTGAAGGAGGAAAAATGTGCATTACCTCCCTGCCCTGGGCTACTGGAGGATAAAGAGCTATCCAGCCTAACAGTGGCAGACCTGGGCTTTATTTCATTTAGTATAAATTAGATTAAAATTAAAATACCTTATACAGCTCTATCAGCAAAAGGTTACAGTTGTAGAGCACAAATATCTAATTCCTCATTTTTCCTGTTATAATCCCATCACTGGCTTGAAGTTTGTGATTCAGTTCTCATCCTCCTGACATAAATGGAAATATTGCCTCTGACACTCACAAGACGAAAATACTTCCTTTGTTTTGAAACTGGTGGTCAGTATGTTATTGCATATTCCTTTCTGCAATTTGTATTGAGTTATTCATGTCTAAGTTCAAGGCTGAAGAAATAAAAAGCTCGAAATAACCACATTTGTTTTAAGCTGTCTTTAGGAAATCAATTTTAGGAAACAACTGACAAACTAGGTGATATGCTGTAATATCTCTAGCTGTGTTCTTCGGGAAAGTTAGGCATAGTGAAGCTGCTACATGTTACATTTCATGCTGAAATGTCCAGACACAATGAATTAGAGCTCTACATGACCCTTCTTTAAAAACAGCCCTTATTGTGTGAGATTGAACACAACCTCACATACTGCTTTAGTCTTTTTATAAGAAGTCTTTTACACTTTCCATATTTTCGCCAACAGCAAATACTAGAAAATATTGACATTTTCAAAATACTCCGAAAGAGCAGTGTGGTGACACTGATAACTGCATTATGAAGGCTGAAAATTTTTAAGAGAGACTTGAGAATTACTGAAAGAGAGACAAAACATTTTCACTTGGGTGACATTAACGAAAAACTCCCCAGTAAAGCTATACCAAACCTATTGCTCCTCCAGACCCAGTAAGAACTAAATGGAAGTATTACAGCTCCTACATTGGGCCAAAATTACTGCTGATTCAAGCAGCCCCATTTATTTTAATAAAGCTATGCCTGCTTACAGCAGCTATGTATTTGCCCAACCAAATGGGACACGTCAGTTTGGATTTGAATTGTGTCACAGAGCCCTTCATGCTTGCTATGCCAGCAGTGCAACCACTGATTAGGAAGATGGGTCTCGCCATAGCGATCGGCCCATTTGCTCATCTCATCTGGCAAATTGCAGCTGACAATAGCCAATACCTGAAGGAAGGAAAGAAAATATCCCATAATCTACAGAGCTATAGGATGCATCTAGGGCTGACACAGTGGGCAACATCTCTCATGAATGAGATTTGGCTTCTATTGCTCTTTCACTTGGTTTAGCTATATATTTTGCTAATAATAATCAGTTTTATCGTACCTCTGCAACGACACAATTTAATTTCAGTACCAGTTCAACTGCTACTCCAAACTGAACACTCCTGTTTATCTCAGCGGCTCGTGGCTCAGGTCTTTAACTATTTGTAACAGTTCAGTCTAAAAATGGGCAGTGTAATTTTGGGAAGTAATAACTCCTGCTGAATCCGAATATGCTATCCTTTCATTTCTGCAGGACACAGAAAATACGCAGAGGACGGTGTACGCATTCCCTCTGCCAGTGCCAGCTTCGGTGTTTACTCACGTTTGCTTCTCCCAGCTTAGTCAGTCCCAAGCAAAGCAGCTCATTTCAGGCCCCAGTTACAAGTGTAAACACCTCAGAGTATTATACATCAAAATTGCAAAAGATGAAGCCCTGGTGCAGCCCTCTCCTCCTTCTCCACAGACTTAACATTTTCGTATTCCCTAAATCATCTTTGATTCTTCTGATCACTGAACTCTGCATATCCAAACTCTCTCCAAATCTTGCCACTCCTTGCTCTATCCATATTACAGCAACCACCCAACTATCCTCCTCAACACTCCACCACCCCAGACCCTTGCCCATTTAACTACCATTATTTCTGCATCATCCAATTTATTGCCCCTCTCCTATCCTCAGCTTTAGGCTGTTGCCTAGCTTCACTCATTCCTCTAAGATATTTTTTTTCTGGTTGTTTTTTTCCCCCCTAGACATACTAACTCACTTCCGTAAAAGTACAAGTTGGTTTTTTCATTATTTCTAATGCCTCCAGAGAATTATTTTCTGTCCTGTCTGGTATCTGCAACTCCTCCTAGCTCAGTATCAGCTGCAGAGTTTGTGAACTTGTTCTCTGTTCTCTCCTGGAGATCATTAATGAAATATGAAACAAGACCAACCTCACTAAAGTCCCTCTGGCACATCCCTATCCACAACCTGATATGCTGCTCTTTATCACCACCCTTTACTTTATTCCTTGAGCCTGTTTTCAGGCCACTTGACAGTGTTCATATCCAAAGTAATTTGAATTAATCTGAGGGTAAGATTTCATGAGATGCCATTTCAAGTGCTTTACTAAATTTCAAATCCATTAGAACTTCTAATTTGCCTCCCTCAGCTGATTTCTGTGCATGTGTACATACTAGCCGTGTTTGCTTGGCAAAACCTCTGTACTCCTCTGTTACTCCTTGCCCATATGGTATAACTGCAGAAAATGGGGATGTGGTTGAGTCAGTTTGTGCATTGAATATCTGTTTTTTGTTGGAAAACTCAACTTTTTTTCTAAAAAACAATTAGTTTTTCTCAAGCAAATTGAATTAAAAATTTGTATAGAACATATAAAAACGTTCCTCAGCATTATAAAGTAATTTTTCCGTTGGCAGTAAACTTGGGTCCTTTGCAATGCAATCAGTTTCTTATTTAAATGTCCAACTTCCTATGAAAATGTGGACTGAGGTATGCTGCCATGCCAAAATGCATTCACTGCTTCCGTGGAGGGCATCAAACTATCCATAGACATCAAACAACACATCAAAATCAACTAATCTTATCCAGCAAACATGATCCTGAGTCCAAATAACTACCTAAATATCTCTGTCTAAAAGCTGTTATGTATAAAAATTATATCCCAGCTGTTCTTTACAGTGTTACTACCTGCCAGATCATGTCTAACTGAAGTTACCTTATTCTGTTGTTAAGCAAGTTAAAAAAAATTATTAAGGAACTTCCATTTCCTATGCTCAAGAAGAAAGCAACCTTCTTACGTTGTCTTTTCTTTTTTTTTCTTGTATTTTCTTTTTTTCTATTTTTTTTTTTTTTAAAGCACCATACAAAAGACTTCCAAATTCTCAGGAACAGTTGCTGGTTTTAATGATATATTGCAGATCCTTGTCAATATCTCTGCTGCTTCACACTTTTATTTCTTTAGGAACACTCGGCTGAGTACCATCTGCTCCTGGTGATTTACTGCTCTTGAGTTGCTGAAGTTGCTCCATAACTTCGTCCTCAGAGACTTCAATTTCTGTTATAAGGCCACACTCTGATTTCCTGTGGATAGTGTCCTTGGGACAGGAATTTCCTCACCATCCTCTGCAGTGAGGATGGACATGGGAAATTTAATTTAGTTTCTCTGCTGTTCCACTTTTTCAGAAGAGGTCAGAGCCATGGCTGGATGGCCTACAGGCACAGGGGACTTACAGGTGGCTTCTGGTTTTCTACAGAGACACTTTTTCTATACTTCCTACAGTGCCTGGTACCTGCATCTTTCGGATAATTTCTGCACTTCATCTCATGGACCTTTAGTTATAACTGATTGATGGTGTTTTCGAAATTTTTGAAGGAAGCGTTTTGTCTTAAAAAGGCAAAACATTTGGTATTTCTGCTACATGTATGCCTAGGACCCTGTTGGCATTTGCATCATTTAACAACCACACTTCCAATTTGGAAAAAAATTGTTTTTTCCTCTCTTGCTGTGTGAAAAACCACAGAAACAATAGGAAAACAGAGCAGATGCAAAATAATTGAATTGCATGTACACAATGTACAGGGCAAATATGCACGGGGCCTGATCTAAAGCTAATTACAAGCAGTGGGACGTCCCCCACTGATGCAAATGAAATCTGGATCAGGCCCAAAGGAAGTACAACAAAAACCAGAGGGAGTTTTTTGTCTCATCTTTCAGTTACAGTAATCATAGGTGTTGTTTGTAACAGTAGTAGGTAACAAATTTTCCAGTAAAAGTGTGATTTTTAAGTTGACAGTGTCCCTTTAAGCTTATGCACTTTTTCACTTAACTATGCCAGATTTACTCTCCCCTTTCTACTTTTTCCTTGCTCAGAGGTATACATACCATCTGTGCATCTAATATGGTGTTCTTAAATAGCCTCCAGAGTGATTCAATGCTTCTTTTTTCCCCCTTTTTAAACTTTCTCTTGCTTAACCCTTTTCCTCAGTATATTAGAACCTCCTCTTTCAGAGCTCCTGGTCCTCCTTCTTTAGGATGAAGTTACTATCTTTGCACACTGAAGTCAGGAGTACAGCTACTTGTTCTTTTAATGCTTGTGCATTAGTCAAAATTCATGGGAAGTTGCCTTATCGAGGCATTGATATCGATAAATTGCTCCTGCAAACAGAGGCATGAGGCTGAACCATTCAACAACAGCTAAAGTCGACCATTATTAATACTACACAATGAAATTATTCCAACCTTTCTCCCCATAAATATTGAAATGTCTGTGCACTGTTTTATTCTCTAGATTAATCTTCTAAGACTTATATTTAGTTCTCGGAGCTCTCTTCCACCTAATTTTTAGTAGCATTGTGCACCACAGCAGTGAAAGCCTGGGGGCTAAATCAAAAATAATAAGGGCTATTGAGACCGAGTTGTTTGATTTCTAACTCAACAGGTTTCCCTTTTAAGCTGAGACTCCAAATTTCAAGGGAAAGAAGGGCCACAGGCATACAGGACACTGCAGTGCTACATCCATCTATGTGGTAAGAGGAAAATTACTGGATTCGGCCAGTCTAACCGAGTTGCTGAGTTCTCTCTGGTTTCCCATGCTCCCCAGGAAAGTTGCACCAGGCTACCATGTCCCACTAAAGACCCTTTCGATCACAAGGCCCAGAGAAGGGCCAGAGAGATGCTTCTGAAGTAAATGGACAGCAACAGAGCCACGTCTCCCCCTCGTCCCATGTGTGCCAGCCAAGGGACTGGCTCCTGCCCGAGCATCTCCACCAGCCCCTCTGTGTGACAGAAGCAGGTTCTGGCCTCCTGCTTTTTAGGCTGGAGAGTAAATAAACCAAAAAAATCTGAAGACACACCCATCAAATACTTTATGACTGTTTCTAAATATTATTAAACAGATGAGTACATTTATTTTAGATACAAAATTGAGTCAAGTCTGACAACTCACAATATTTGCTTACTTCCAATTTAAATTCAAATAGGTGAGCTGTAAATGCTTGGAGTTTTGACAGAACACAGCTGGTCACTGAATTTCTCTGGTCACCAAGTAAATATTATTGGAGAAACGATTTTCTACAGGAAAGACATTTTACATTTTCAGACTTTTGCTCTATAAAACCCACCTCATTCTTCCATCAAGTTTAACACTTGCACAGTGAGCACGGCTTGATTTATGGCAAGAAACTGACTTCAACTAACAATCCCCAGTAGTACATTTTCCTGTTCATCCAGCAGATTATGAGTTATATCCATTTGGTCTCTCCTAGTCTCATTTAAACTCACAAGGCCAGACTCAAGGTTAATGGGTGTAAGGGTTTCTTCAGTCATCCCATAAACCAGCAGACGTTTGCAAACAAACCTAAAAGGCACGAAACTTTCCTGGCTAGAAGGGGCCAAAAAGATAGATAATGTGATTTACTCCCTTGGTCTGACTCAGTTTCATCCTTGAATTTATTGTGAGATTTCTATGGCTGATGGAGAGGAAAGTCGCCACACTGGGAGAGTAATAGAGTGATTAAATACAGACCGTCGGCTGGCAAGAAATGTCGCAACACCACTGAACTGCTGCCTCACCTGCACAAATTACTCCACCACTTGTGAAATGTGACAGCAATGTCAGCTCCTGAGACACTTTAGGACTAGAAATTACCTTCCACCTTCAGCTGGGCCCCTCAGGTTTTCTACTGCTGCCCACCGTGTTACCCTGCCTGGGTGGAATTTTGCCCTGTTAAACTACGCCGTTAATTCCAATTTCTGTATTCCACACATGCTTTTAGAAGTGTGTACAAATTGTATTGCTCACAACATTTTTCCTAATCCAAACACATTTTTGAAAACCATATTTGCCTAATTTTGGTTTTCAAATAAAAATATATAGAGTGAAAAAAATATTCAACCTCCTTTTCAATATTTCCCTAAGTTAATGAGCTGACTGATAAATGAACAGATGCATTAAGGCAATAATTTATTCAAATGTCATGATATTTTTGAACAAACATTTAATATGCATTTCTTTATTTGCCCAGCTCATATTAGTATTAATGATTGATGTGTTCATTAGGAAAGGGAAGAGTGGTACCAAATATAGTCTGTGCAAATTAGATTCACTTTGAAGATCTACCCTAAGCTTTTGTCAGAATGAAGATTGTTCTTGATGCTTATTCTGTGTTGAGCATGTGAAAACAAAGCTGGAAGGTGCCTAATTTCATACAAAGCCAAGGTTAATCTAAGGCAACCTGAGCTGAGACATGAAACAGAGGAGAGCAATATTGTTTTTGGCAATTGGCTAGCTCACATAGGTTGGAGCCAAAGGGGTTCAGAGGTAAAATAAGCACTGGTGTGTATTATATCTGCTCATTTTCTGAATGCATCATTGTTATTAATTTAAATTCTTTAATCAAAAACCCCTTGGTGATGCAAGAATGTGCTGGATGCAGACCATGAAGTCTATCTTGCCAAACTTTTTGAAGGACCAAAGTGTCTGTTTATCCTTTAGTGTCCTCCTCTCCCCTTCAAAAATTCATCCTAAGTGATTTAAGACTCAGTAAAGCTCCTTAGTAACCTCCAGAAAAATGGCTACTGGCCATATTTCTCCTTCAGTCACTCTGCAGGTAGCAACTTCCTTCACTTCTCCAATACCAAGGTGTCAGAACATCTATTTAAATCCAAATCATTGCTCTGAACTGCGTTCACCCAGTGTGCAAAAGACTTAAAAGCATTTCCAGTCAAGTCCTAACACAATTAGTGGCTTTTTGTTGTACCATCTGTATGTAAACAAAACCTGCTTCTGGGAAAAAGGAAAAGCACAACCGTTGAAGCTGTCCAGAAGTGATGTGAGGACACCTCACATAAACTGGTCGCTTTGTTTGAATCAAATGGCTGTCCCCTGAGAGGCAGCTGTAATTAGCATATTCATCTTGATAGAACCCAAGCAGCCGGAATGCAACGCGACTGATGTAACGTGACACGGTGGTTAAAATTAAAAGTGAACACGCCTTTTAATAGGATTGGATACCTGCTAGTAATTCAGACAATGGGAATTTGATTCAAATTTATAGTATTAAGTGGCAGCAGATGGACATTAAAATGTCCATTGAGTTTGCAAACTGACAAGCACGCTGGGTTTGCCAGATCCCTTCATTAAGTCACTGGTGGCATCAGTCAGGTGCTGCTGTCCATTTCATTGTTAGCAATGGTAATACATTTTGCTTTGCCATGGGTGAGCAGCGAGATATTCTGACTGATGGCCTCAGTAGGTTAATTTGGAATTTCATTTGCCTCTTCTAATCATGAAAAATCCTAGCTCTGGTTTGGGGAAGCAGCTCTATGAGATCTCTGGGTTTAGCATCCTGTAAGTAACAAGGCCAGCTGATGAGAGCAAGACAATGCCAATCTTCTTTCTGACCAATGTCACACATTTTTTTCACAGCTCACGATTTTCTTAATATTTCAGTCTCTGTTCCAGATTCTTGGTCACTATCTGCAGCCTTCAACCCTCCACAAACTTCAAAAACATCTTCTGAATGAGGTTATTTTCCTTATCCCTCCTTCTCCAGCCAGTTCCTCAAAGAAGTTTGCAATTGTGCCCCAAGCTTGAGCTGTTTCCTCTGCAGACTCAGCGTCTCATCTGCATTCACTCATCAGCGCTCATTTATATCTCAACAAAGCAATCACAGCTATGGAGATGTCTGTTGTCTTTTTCCCCTGTACCTTCAAGCATTTGCAAGAAACCTTTTTTAATTGGCTGCTGTGGCAAATACACGCACGCACACAGGCAGATGCGCACACACAAATACACGCACGCACGTTCTACGCAAACCCACGGCAGCAGAAGCAACTTCATGAACCATTTATTAAATCCTGCTTTTCACTACAGCTCCACAGAACCAAATATGGATGCAACTGCATGCAAAAAAGGTGGGACACCTGCTCTGCACTGACCTTTCTGAACACCTGATTAATGTAAGTTAAATCTCTAGGAGAAATAGATTTTCTATTCAGAGCCCCATGTGTTTCAAAATGTACTATGGAAAAGGAATCTAAAGGAATAGCTAAGCTTTTTTCTTTTTTCTTTTTTTTCTGGTCAGAGCATTATTTGCATCAAGTTGCTTTAAGCAATCTTCCGAATTTCAGTGAATAATGACCATTTTACAAATTAAATTTTGTAGATGCATAAGAAAGAGATGAAAGTAGCTTTTTTTTTTGCCATTACTCATTGCCTTAACAGTGAGATTGTTAAATATCTCTCATGCACTGTTAGGCCGCACAATTAGGCTTGAAATCAAGAGAACTTTCTCTGACAATCCTCAGTAATAATTCTGGGGAATGATAGCTGCTGTTTACTCCCAGTTTATAGTATGTGTTTTTATATAAATGTTCGTATTGTCACTTAATGATAGATATTAATTAACCAAAAAATTACACAGGCAGGAGCACTAAAGCTTTATGATGTTGCATGCTCTTTATCATCTTTAAATATAGCTTAAAAATGTGAGGAGTCATCTAATATGGTAGAATTCCGGACTAAATAAATGTGTATGACTTCTTACAGCTCCATTTGATAGTTCACATTCCTTTTTGCCACATAGATGAGATACAGGACCCTAAACCACACTCCCTGTCTGCACTACCAACACACAGTGCTGCCCATCACTATACTTTACAGGGAGAAAAGAGTCATCCTTGTTTACATCTTCATGGTGCTAAAGAGTAGTTTACTTTTCCTTTTTGATTTATGCCTTTTTGTTTATTAGTATGAATGAAACTGGACTGCACGGTAAACAAAAACATCTATCTTTCTTGCTAATTGAGAGGCAGTGCAAAACAGGGACAAGGTCAAGTATAAAATACTGCCTGAGAACCTTGCAGTCACTATGTCTCCAAAGCCTTAGTCAAATCAAGCAAGTTATTCTTTAATATATCTGTGAACAGAGTTTATAACCTCTGTGAAGTCAGTCCTAATTCTACGTTTGGCTATTTGGTCATAATAAATTTGTTTTCTGACCCATTGAGTCAAACAATTTCAAAATTAATCGTTTCAGGCTTCAGACTCACTGGATCCAATTATGAGTCCAACCATTCCCTTCAAATTTCATATTCTGAAACTTGGTGGTCTAGTGCTTTTTGCCCTTACATGACTCCTTGGTACTTAATTTTGTATTAGTTGGCCTATGAAATCAAATCTAAGAAGGCAGTATCCAAGTCTTATATCTTCAGTTACAAACATTAGTACCAAATGCTCACTTTCCCTGCAATGGTTCCTTTTAATCAGTATTATTATACACAACATGTTGTCATTATACAGTATTTGTTATGTGTATTTGACTGGGCAAACTGGACAAAACAGGAGGAGGAATGCAGATTTGGGTTATTTTTGTTTGGGGGTGGCCATGGTGGTATTTTTAGGTTTCTTTCTAAATTGGATCTTGTCTAAATACTTTGGGTTTTGCTTAATGGGGTAAAAGCCTCCATTTTTTGTTCATTTATCTCTGATAATTTAGATAAACTTACTCTTTTGGGAGAGCCTTTATAATTTCAAAACATATATAATTTCAAAACATATATATTTCTATTCTTGCAAGGCATGGCTGCTGGCTGATATAATTTTATGTGGTCATGACTTCAAAATACCTGGAGCAAAATTTGCATTTCTTACGAGAAAAGCAACTTAAGGCTGCACCAGTCTCTTTCCTTACAAACTTCCCATTCCAGGCACAAAGCTCCCTGATAACCCTGGCTATGTATGGATGCAGAAGATACAGGGGCACAGCTTCTGGAGCACAAATAGTCACAACTCCAGCAGGACAAAAGGCAGGAAAGCCCGATGGGCACCTCTGACTTAACTGCTTGGGTTCAAAAGCTCCCAAGGCCAGGAAGGTACCAGCTCATTCCAGTGTGTTGCTACTCTTGCTAAACCTAGTGCAGGAGAGGGCTGGGAAGGAGCTCGGAGTTGGGAGCAGCCAGTGCCCAGCTGATCTGGGGTTTTCTGGAGCACTTTCAGGGCACTTCAGTGCAGGCTCATGTCAAGCATTCTCCCAGTTGGGAATCTGTGGCATGCAGCACTGCAGTGTGCATTTGCCCTGTGTATGGGAAAAGATTTTTTTATTAGGATGATTACAAAAGTTCTCATTCTGAACACAGCAATTGTCATTCAGGGATGGATAATTCACAGCATTACTTAGTGCTGTTTTGAGGCATTAGTGATGACTAATTCTTTGCTGCTTAAACAGTCCTATCATTTGAGGCAAGCACTTATTACAGCACTTCTTATCTAAGGGAGGGAGGGAAGACTGCTTAACGTGATCCATTAGGAAATTCAAGCTTTAAATAAAGTGACCACAAAGTCCTATCAGCTCCCAGAAACACAGCAGCTGTACATATTTAATGTAATACAACACTATATTGTGGCAGAGATCCACTGTTTAAAACATGCATAAGGCAGGTGAAACGTGACTGTTTTGCTCTTCTGTTTGAAAAATGAGAAAGTGTAGAGTGGCATAACTCCTTAGAATACATAAATAAGCATTAGACTCATGGAGAAGACAGGTACGCTGCTGGAATAGCAGTAACAGAGCAAAGGTCAGCAGTTAAATCTGAAACTATTGCAACCTGGTTCTTTTGATCTTATTCCTCAAGATCCCACTCTGTTACTAGCAGGTGAAGTGCAAAACAAGAAGCATGAGGGTCTGCTGAGAGCTACTGTGCCTGTCTTAATTTAACAGCAGCACTTCCTAAATATTCTATCCTCTGATCATCTAATGCCAAAAACACACATGCAGCTACTGATTTCCCCTGCTCTGTCAGATCCCGTGAAACTCCAGGTTCGGCAGGTCCAAAGAGAAAGAAAATTTAACTCACTGGCTTAGCTTTGAAGCAGAGCCAATCAACATGTTATCGATAATGTTTTCTCACCATGTTTTGCCAAGTTCTCCCATATGACATTTTGTTAGTTTGAAACCTCTTTAGAGAATAATAGGACTTTTCACTGGGATATGCTGGTATATGAAAATATTAGGAACATCTATTGTGTTTATATGTGTATATGCGTGTGTATGTATGTATATATACTTACACACATGCATACAAACTAATGATTACAGAGATCTTTCTGGATGGAAATATTCAACATCTTCCAGAAGAAGTTAACAGAGATGTAGGAAAGGAAACCAAGGAGAATGTGAAGCTCTAATTCATCCTTTCTCATAATACAAAAAGGCCTCCAATAAAGCACAAGGGTAATAAATAGTAAGTCAGATGAAAGGGAGCCTTTTGCTATACTACCTCACTGATTGACTTCATGGTCATAAACTGTTACTGAATCCTGCTACTAATGGGTTACTAGAAGCTTGAAGAACATCTATGCATTATGTTAACTTGCATTTATTCTCGTATACTGGGGATCTAAGCCTTCTATTTCAGGATCTAAGCTGCAGGTGAAAAAGAATACGGCAAGTTCTTTCATCTGCCTCTCCAAGGTTTCCCAGATTATCTTGTACTCATCAGCTCTGGACACACAGGACCACCTAACCAGGATCACTGACAATGCCTCCATTACTATGAAGTGTCTTATCCAAGTAAATTTGTGACTGGAAGTCACAGGAGCATCAGCTGACAGAGATCTGTATCCTGTTAGCCCAGAGAGTCTGGACTGTGCCTTCCACGTTGTAAGGCACACTGAACTGCAGGTGCATAAATGTGCACATGCACATACATCCATGCAAATTTATTTTCAAATGAGGAGCAACTAAGGAGCATGTATTTCCCTCCTCTACGCTTTTTCTAGATAAAAATAATGTAAACAACACTCTTCACAGAAGACTCATGTGACTTTTACTTTCTTATCTGCTCCAGTAGACACTATGAGCTTGATTCTCCAAGACTGCCACTAAAATTCCACTCTACTGATTTTTGCAACCTAATTCTTCAGGCTTTTTTTTTTTTTTCTTTTTGGCAGGATGATGTGACCCAAATTTATAAAGGAGGTTAATTTGCTACAACATTGCATCTTGAGTCCAGAATCCATATGTACTTATTTGTTATTATGACAGATGTAAAAGACCAGATTTAGAGACCTGAAGTCAGTTTGAACTTGACAGGCTTGGAATGTTCTGAAGCATGAGGGTAAATGGCATCATTTAGGAAACCAAAATGTAAAGGGTTTCATGAACGGTAAGCATTTCTAAGACAATAAAGCTACCCAAAGACTCACACTATTAAGCACAAAAGGACACAGCTACTTTTTAACAACTAAAATTTTGAAGTGTTTCTTCTCTATTTTTCTTTAAATGACATGTTACAAATTCTGCTGCAGAGAAACAGCTGCTGAAGTAACCTAGAGGGCATTTTCAGGCACTGTGCTTCAGTGATTACAGCAATTTTTGTAGACATTCAATATTAGGATTGCTTTCTAATTTTAGACAGAGTTAAATTTAAATTGAGTAGGAGGGGTTTTCACGTTACTCTAGATGTTCTAACATTGCTTGCCCCAACCCAAAAACTGTATAGTGTCTGAATTTTGTAGCAATGATAATTTATTAAAAATGATACACTTTTAAAGAATGAAACTAGAGCTCACTAGCAGCAGTGAAAAGATATCCACTATTGTGTTGGGACTGAGACTTAGGCCCTAAAAACATTTACCCACGGGCCATGATCCCAATGCCAGGGGACTTGGTGGAACAGTCAAACACAACCTTTCTCTGCTCTATTTCTTTGATACCTCCTCTTAGTTGTGTATATGTAGGAAGTTCCTGAGACTCTAAGGCCGAATTAGGAGTCTTATGTTAATGCTTATTAGTATTTAAATTCCCTGACTCTCACAAAACCCAAGTATCAAGCTGAGAGAAACTGGAAGAAAGAAGGTTAGTAAAGGGCTGACAGTCCAACAGACAATACAGATGGAAAGCGGAAGGACTAGGTGAAACAGAGAAAACAAAAGAAAGGAGTTTCTATTAGATGCTAAATGAGACTCAGGCTGGGCCTGATTAAAGTCATGTCTATGTAGGTTACATCTTTCCTTATTTCTCTTACCTTGTTTCTCTTGAAATATGCTCTTCGGCAAGCTGCAAAGCACTTCTCGCTGCAGAAGCATTTCACTTCACTTCCCATACTCAGGGAATAGCGCTTGATTCCAACTTTCTGGCACCAGGCACACATTATTTGTACATTTGACACATCATCTTCTACAACAAAAATATAAGAACAACGTTTACATGAGATGCAAACACCTTCCTCAGACATCTGCACACTTACTCTTAGATACAAACAGCACCGGCTCGTCTCATTTCTAACTCCCTCACTGTCAGAGAGCAGAACTGTGCCTGCCTGTGATCACCAGCTTCGTCCTCAGGCAGCCAATGACCTGTGCCAGCCAGACTCAGCAGACTGGCAAAGCTTCTAAAATGGCTGGAAAAGATGATTAGGTTCAAAAATGGTGCACTGCTGAAAATCTCTGGAAATCTCGAGAACTTTTTTAGCACGCTTAAGAGCACACAACTCTTTATTAAATGAGTAACCAAGATTGAAGGTTTAGTGGGTATTGCTGCTTTGTGCTTGTTACTTACAGTCTGCTGTAGTGAGTCCCTGAGATGCTCTGCTCAGCAATCTGGTGATAAAACATAACCAGAAGGTGCTGCACCAAGGCAGGTCTCTAACACGAACACTCTTCAAAATAAGAAGGAACATAAAACACCCCTTTTCTGCATTATTTTGAAATAATGACTAGTGTACCAAACAGGGAGCTTTTGTGTGAATTCAGCAGTCACAGAAACACAGACTTGAACAAGGCAGAAGATGCAGCACTGTGGCAAAATCTGCCAGGTTACTTTTCAGTCAGTATGCTCATTGGTCAAATTTTAATTCAGGCAGAGTTCCCGAGCCTCTTTTGAGCTGTTCTCTAATGTGTGTTACAAATGTGGCATGTGTGCCTTCTGCCATGTAAAAAGACCCCAGAGCTTATTTACTAACAATAAGCAATATCCTTGTGTGGTCATCATTCCCACCTCAGCTTCACAGACAACATCAGTGAATAGTTAAGTCCACTAAACAGATCAAGTCAATAAGTTAGCAGGAATCGTCCTGACTTAAAACTCAGAATTCTTCAGTTGTTATGTCCAGTTTAGGATACTGGATGACCTTTCAGTTACAGACAGCAGCCATTGTCTAACTTCTGGGAAAAAATATCCCTGGAGACTAGTTGTTAAAGCAGTTCCTGGTCCATGAGCTGTGGAGAATTCATAGCTTAGAGGTTCTGTCATGCAGCCATCCTATTTCCCTATAAAGGATTTGTTTTTGAAGCTACGCTGTCATCGTTCTGTAAAATTATTGGCGAACTAATTTTTAGCGGAGTGATTTGGCTCCTTTCCCTGAGTATCATAACTCAGAACTACGTGCTGCATTTTACTCACCTTATTGGAATAAATATTGCCAGTTTAATAACTTTTTTCCTTCCACAAATTGTGTTACGATTTACAGCTACAAATGAAATTCTACGATGTAAAATAATGACCTTGTAGTTTTAATCAGACTGTCTACCTTTAAACCTATATTTAAGGCCAAGTTATAGCACAGATTTGTGTTTAATGTATTGTATCACTTACACTTTAGAGTGGGATTTGCCAGTATTATAAGTGCCTTCATATACTGAACGTGAAGGAAAATCAAAACAATTTGGCCAAAATGATCACTAGCCTTCTATACGGTCAAAAAGTCTGCCCTGAGCTGGCTGTAGCACCAGTCAGGCACACAGGCAGGCAGGGTGCTGCTATGCTGGTTTTGCATGGGGTCAGGGCAGCTTTCTCTGCAGGCTGGTCTTGTCCAGGATGCCAACTACCCCAGCACAGACCTAGAGCTCTTCCCCCCATTCTTACCCTGAGCCATTTGAAGTAATTATCTTTTACAAAGACACCCTGATTCAGCTAATTTTGCACCATAATAAACCAATTCCTTACAGACTGAACCTGCCCCTTTGAATGTACCAGGACAACAGAAGATCCTCTGAATCAAAGGAACCAGACAGCAGACTCTTGTTTCAGATAACAGTAACATATATTCCCCTACTGATAAGAAGTATTTTATCTCTGGAAAAGAGAAGATCTACCAGTGATACCTTTCTAATAGCCTTCATTGCTGGTGAGAAGAACTCTCATAAATGAAAAAAGAATATTACAGAGCTGAAAGACAGTTCACTGGCAAAGCAGGCACTGAAGTACCTCTTTTTGAAGCAGGTTGGCTTGTCGGGGGCACAGTTTTTAACAGGTAACACAGAGATGCACCACTGGGATTCTCAGGGGCTTTCATGAGTGATTTGATAGGGGGAACACCTCAGCTGTCATTCAATTCCTGTTCACTGATACCCAAGGACTGTCTCCCACGGATGATGAGAAAGATCCACACAATTGTTCATTTTTAATTACACAGGCTCCCAGCAGCAGCTGTTTACATGGAAAAGCCACGTTATCCACTTTTCTGCAGGTGGTTATGCAGAACAGTCAGGTTCAGTCCACCTCCTTCAACCAAAGATTTCCTCTAAGATACAGCCTGACAAGGGAAAGAGAGGAGAGGGAGAGGGACCTTCTGTGTCAAGTTGCTGTGTTGCCATGCCCTGTCCAGCAGAACTTCACCACCACCTCACAGAGAATCCTTTGAAGCAGCATTGCTTCACTTGTGGTCCACAGATCTGACGATCAAAAAAATAGCAGAGAATGCTCTACAACCTACTACTTCCAGCCACTGTATGCACTTCCAGGAAGTGATATATGATATCCAGGAGGCATCATCAATTTTAGTCAAAATGGTCATCATTCTGAAAAGAAGGAAGGGGGAAAGGGAGGGAAATAGTCTAGCTACGTAAAAAGAACTTCAACTATTTCTCTGTTCTACTTTCTCACCCTAGTCATGAAACAATGCAATCCTTTTCATTTCATGAAAAGACAGAACTAGATGCCTCTTCAATTTAATAGACTCAGGAACACCGCTACAAAAGGATTAACTGAGTATGGCCACGTGAAGCAGCCAGGAAATAGCAGTACTTCAGAAGGGGGTTCAGAGTACACACTTCCTGGGACAGGACGCTAACACATCACTTTTTAAGTCATCTTTGCTCCTTCAGGTGTACATTTGCCCAAGTCAATTTTTGATGAACTTTTTGTAATGCAGTTCATCAAGTGAAATAGAAAACATCCAGTTTCACACATCTATGGACGATCAACAGGAATCGTGTCCAGCCCAGCAGGAGGAAAAACTTGGTCTAAAATCAAATCCTTTCTTTCAGCTACAAGTGAAGCTAAGAACAGCAGAGAAAGGAACCCATGCTTGGTACCTGGGAGAGTACAGAGCTGTGCCCTATGGCCTCTGGGTGTGGATGACAGCTGGGGACAATGATAAAGGTCCAAACCTGACCGTGTGCTTTCCTTCTTCATACCAGTTGTGGTAGAGATCTGAGCAGACCTTGTGAAAAGAACTATTAGGCATGTTTTGTTACAGTGTATTAAGCTTAGCAACTAAAAAAGAGGACTGCAACAATAGCAGAAAGTAGTATTTCATGTATTTCTACCAGCAGTGAGAAGCAATAACATAGCCTAAAAACACTAAGACTGTGTGAAATAAGAAAAGACAGAGTCTTAGGATTTGAGTGCTGTCATCTGCTAAACACAAATTAGAATAATCTGAAACCAGAAATTCATATCTTGCATTCCATTCAAGATAAAATTCCACTCACTTTTTCACAGACCTTTGTTTTTCAAGGCCAAATTCTTTGAAAATCACTTTACCAGATTCCAGCCCTGCTTTCAGGAAAATGTATCAAATCCCTGTTCCTAGAGCACTCAGCTAGAACAACCTGCTGCTAAGAGATCACAGGGAAGCAGGAAATTTCAAATCCAGTAGTTTAACTCTGGTTATCTGTCTTCAATCTTTACTCTAATCTTTTTCTGATGAGAACTGCACTAAGAAAGCTTCTCCACAATAATTATACCAGTTTATTACATCGGCAATGTTCTCCTTTGCTCGTAGTCAGACTTTTGCTGGTAGTCTAGCTTAGCATATCTGCTTAAAGTAACATGAGCTCATCCTGACACCATGCCTACATCCATCATGTGAGCTCTCACTGGAGCAGCTCTTCTGATGAAGATCATTCACCATCACTTTTAGGACTCATATAGCTGTGCTGACACATGTTTGTAAAGTACAAAAATATCATTTGCAAGTCCTGGCACAGATCATTTTGAAGTGAAAGAAAATACTTTTTAATAACTGCTTTTTTTTCCCTCCATCTGGGCCTGCAACTTTATGACCTGCTTTTGCAAAGTGTTCAGCATGTTCTCAGATCTGTCACACTTACGACAGGTAGCATGGGCACTCTTACAGGTGAGACAAAGAGGAGATGGGACTGACACAACTGAATAGTAACAGGAGGGCATTCAGCAGAACATACATATTGCTGTCCTCTGTAATTAGACCAAGTAATAGAAAGATAAATTCTTTCTACGTACTGCACAAGATCTAAATTTCCAGCCTCTACTTTTCTGAGTTCTCAACTCTTCACAGGGAGAGATATTGTGGGAGTTATAGTATTGTGTTTTTCTGCCTCTGGGTTGTGTCATTACAGGTAGAAGAAGTACTCCCTGCACCCACCACACAGATACTGTTCAGTTACATCTCCTTGTGGTTTTTAGCCTGTGTATTTTTCATAATGAACAATGCAATAAACACGGAGTGTTTGCAGTGTTAAATCATGTTCCCAAAGGGAGTAGTTTGTATAACAAGATAAAATTATCACATTATAATAACTAAATATGCATCAGTCTAAAGCATGCTTCAATTAATCATCAAAAGTTTGCACCGCCTCTTTAAGTCTTAATTAAGCAGAATGTTTGGTATTTTTTTCCTTTCAAACCAGTGTGAAGGAGCTGCAGAAAATTGTTCCTCTTAAACCCAATGAGCAGCAGTTTACACTAATCGATCTTATATGGAGCCATAATTTAAAGAGGTGGGGGGAAGCGAAGGAAGGCAATGAGTACAATGGAGTAAATCCATCATGAACAGCCCTGGCTCTTTATCTAAGCAAGCCAGCATGACCTACAGTGCTTAGTGCAATGTTCCTAAAATCCCTACAATTCTGGAGTTAAATCCTGATCAGTTTACTAAGTTTTGGGCTGCAACACTCTACTGTTTTGAACTAAGATGTATTTTCAATTTTAACTCCAGCTTCAAAAAGTTGGGTGAAACTAAATGCAACTACAGCTCTAATCCTGCATATTATGATGATTAAAGGGTAGGTACTTCAAAACCTTACTTTCCATAATTCCTTGCAAGAAATTCAGCAGGAGATACTCAATTCTTCTGACAAGAAGATAACATCTCTCCTGAAGGTGCCCAGCCACAGTACTGTTGTGCAGAAGGAAGACCAGGAGGACAGAATGTTTGGGATTGAGATCTCAAGTACAGCACCTGGGCTGAGTGAGTGAGCCTTTGTGAAACCTGTACCTTGACTGTGGTTGTATCCATGATCTGATACAAAAAATATTTTGGCATCCCATCCCTCCTCCATGTCTCCCAACCAACCAACTCACCCCTGGCATGAGTTTCCTTCCACGACACTATCAGAAGCCATGTCTCTCCACTACTGCTTTCATCCACTTCCCTTTTTTTTCTCTTTGCTGCATCCCACCCCCTCACACAGGCAGCTTGGATCCCAGGTTTTTTGGGTAGGGAGCTATAATAACCCTTTTACCCTGAGCTGGGAACTGCGCCCAATCCACTGGTATATACACCTTCAAATATTTTAGCTGCTTTCACTATTACTTTCTATTGAAAAGCTGCAAAACTTCCTTTTTAAAGACTTTAGATCTTGACTTGAGCATCTGCAGCAATAACAGTAAGGGCTCACTCTTTCCACCGGGACCTGCCAGGATTTCAGAATTGGATAATTCCAAGTTACCCGCCTGCTGCTCCTGAAATCCCAGCTCGCCATTGAAGAAAACCAAGTAGCATGTATTCAGATTTTTCATCCCAAAGTAGCTCCTGAGGTTGTTGATCCCAAGAAAAGCAGAAGCACCATTACAGTCAATTTTCTTACACCCGAAATGTTTTACCAAATTAATCTCAAACAAAAAAAGATGAAGAAACAAAACTCCTGAGACATTGCTGCAGAACTCCTTGTGAAACCACCTTAAGTGCTGATCCTCTAAAGAGATGGGGCATGTGACAAACTTAAGGTAGAAGAAGTGCCTTAGAAAAGGTAATTACCAGAGGAAGATTAAAATATAGGGCTGACAATAGAAAGCTCGCTGCAGCCATCGCTATGGAAATACCTCAGAGCCTCTACAATGCATTTCCTTTTAAGGACCAGTCTCTTCAAGTTCACTACTCTGCCAATAAAGCAAAATGTCCCAGTCCTTTTTGAAAAAATAATTTTGGGGAACCACAGCCTGCCTACGTTTTCTATGCATGAGCTGAGAAACATTCTTATGCATAGTTCAGTAGGGACTGAATGCACAACACAAAAGCTGACAGTTGGCAGGTTTTAAACATGCAAACAAAAAAAGGACCTATTTCAGCTAATAGAGGGGGAACTCCCTGTGTACTTTGAATATATGCTATTAAGGTGCATACATGGACTTTATGATTTTCTTTTTAGCACAAAGGAAGCACTTGGCCCTCCACAGAGAGCAAAAGACATCAACAGTGGGCTAGATGGGGCAGGCATCCTGGCAACCACTGGCATTTAAAAACCCAGGCAGAAATAACCCTATAATCAGTGTAAATTTGATGATGTTTCGAACTGAAAACAAGATAAATAATTTGAAGTCTAGCAACTATAGGATTTGTTGCAGTGGTTTTTATCAGAGGGTGAAACCTACCTACAGTTAGAGAAATTGTAACACTGTTTAGCAACCAGAAGATACTTCTAAAATACTGAAGAGGGATGCAGAGAATTGTAAAATGAAAGTCTCCTCCATATATAGACTTAGCTAGATCTGCTAGTGTTGTCTTTACTTAATGAAAAGTGCCACTGGGTTCTGCCTGGAATCAAACTTCTTGTTACTGTAGTCATAGATCCAATTCCTCGGTGAATTTTGACAAATGATCTTGGAATTCATTTTTAGGGGCCTGCTAACTACCATTTAAAACATCTTTAATGGTTTCAGATTCCTCCAATGCAATTCAAATATTGAGAGAGGCTACAGCAGGCAGTTCCAGAATGTTTGTAGGGCAGGAACTCTGCTTATTCCACTATGTTGCACGAAGTTATTCATCTGCACTTTTATTTACAAAATCTCCTACAAACTTTAATTCTAAAGCAATGCTAAACTATAACTCAGAAAATCACTCATTCCTTTCTATAAAATAACTAAATACTTGCTTTAGTATTTGAAACTGATATTTCTTTGCCAGCTTAGGTCACAGGCTGATTTTACAAAGTAGTCAGCATTGGAAATGCTTTTGCTTCTCCTCTAAGACATTTTGCCTCACCAGATACAGTTCCTCCAGCCCAGTCCTCCTTCACTTCCACAAGTTTCTGATAACTTCTAGTATAACTCCAATCATAATTATGAAATCACTGAACCCAACATTATGTAGAGACACTCTGTGGGTTGCAGGATTTACATCCTCTTTCCTTCAGTATCTTGTGAAAACCTTGGGAGGGAGCATTATTTTCCCCTTGTACTTTTTCCCTCTGTGGAAAGTTCAGTCAACTGTACAACACCATCCTTTCTGCCTCCCCTTCTACTGTGTCCCTTGGCAGTGACACAGTCACAGCACAGCACTGCAGGAAGCCGGTTCTTGTTTGGGATGCTCAGAGCAGCAGGCACACTCTGTGCATCACCTGTACACACAAGGATGCTGGAAAGGGAAGGATTTTTCGACCCTCATGCTCAAAGGATAGACCAACCAGCAGCTGTACCCCCCTACCAATGCACTGCTGTGGGGATCACGAGATAAAATAAATCAAAGAGCACTCAAAGAAATGGGAAAACTGAGACACCACAGCCTCCAGCAGGTGCCAGGGGAAGGAGGCAGCTTGTTCTCACCCGCATTGAAAGAATTTTTTGCATTCTTCTTTGACTACTCTTGATTTCAGCCTTCCTTCATCCCAGGTAACAAGAGTTGTCCAAACTTGCCTGAGCAAAAGGGCAGAGTCACCCTAAGTGCCCTCTCAAATGTACTCTTCCATTAAGGGTTGCAGAATAACAGAAGGTTTGCACACTACATACTAAGGCCATATACCCTGCACAACCATGGAGAGATTCTTCGTTCCAGGTCATTCCAGGTTATTGCATTTCTGTTCCTCACTATTTTCTATGAACTTTTAAATTGGAAAAAACAACCAACCAAATAAACAAACAAAAAACCCCACCAGCTTTCTTTATATTGCTGTGCAGAAAATAAGAACCTTCTAACACCAAGCAGAACTAATCTTACGGTCAGCTTGTTGCAATAGGCTGTTCTCAAGACTAGCCCTGAAGATCACTCAGAATCTGCTGCCAGGTCTAAATGTAGCTACCAGCCTGCTGGGCAAGATGGACTCTTACCAGCCACACACAAACTCTTACAGCAACTCTCTGGAGGCTGCACTGACTTCTTATTTGCTTCCAGATGAAGGTTGGATGGCTGGTGCTGGCTTATGAAGTCACGTCTGATTTGGGCACTGCTCGAGTGTGGTCCATCTGCCTGGTGCTGCAGATCAGAGGAGCGCTCTTGCAGATAGCCTCCACAGCTGAGTAACTTGCATTCTCCTGGTGGAGGCTTCCCATGACTGGATTTAGCATTCTCCACTGACACACCATAACCTGAGTCTGTAGTCAGTGCACCACATAGGGCCTGGGCATTTAACTCCGTGTTTTTTGGGTTTAATTATGAGGTACAGCAAGGAGAGAGTGCCTTTATTGGAGCTGTTTATATTTGGTTAGTAGCACCCTAACGTTTTCCAAAATCATATAGGCAAATTGGAACCTTACATTTCATTTGACTAAAACAGAAATCTGAACAGCTTGAAGAGAAAATTTTAGTCAGACTGCTCAAAATTATTTGGTTTTCAAATTTAAAAAAAAAAAAAAAAACAAACCAAAACAAAAACCACTTTACTACAAAATAGGCATGAAGGGAAAAAAGGTAATTTTGTTAACTCTACAAGGTTTTAGCCTGGTCAGACAAAATAGCAATGGAGACAGGACACTGTTCAAAGCTTTCCAGCATGCTCAAGAAAAACCTAATCTGCTGAAGTCTTTAATGACAGCTTCCTAGACAGTTTAGAATCAGCACTCCTTCCTCCTCTTTTTCAAACTGATAGCTGTTTCGGATAAAGAATCATATTTGCCTTCCTAGAAATCCTGTTCCCTTTGGCTTCCTGGCTGTGTCTTTTCTACCTCTGCAATTGCTATGTCAGTGCACATTGCAGAGTATCCTTCTTGTTTCTCTTCAGGTTTGTGAGCATCCCCCATGCTCTGCTCTCTCTCTTCTTCCTCTTACCTGTATTGAATCTTATCAGCAAAAATTATTCAACTAATAATTCAATGGATCTGCTTATCCTCTTCAGACCATTACACTCCTGTCCAAATGAATACCTCAGCCTGTCTCTCTGACACCTCTTTACTCATGCTGACCCTTCTGTTCAAGATCAATACAGCAAGAATTAAAGTTTTAATAATTTCTCCCTGAGTGCTCACTCCATATTATTTGCTCAATAAGGATGGACTGCACCATCTTTCCTGTCCTTCAGGTCCATGATTTAGGTATCATTTTCACCTGTGGGCACTCCCTTTCGAGCTATATTTAAGTCTCGTAGATTTTTCCCTGTACAATACCTAAAAGCTTTCCTTATCCATTCACAAACTCTGGATGCATCCTAATTCTTAGCCCCTCAGTCACTACAGTGCATTACCACCTGATGTTCTCTCTGGCCTGTAATGTAACCTTGTCCTCTGTGTGTCCACACAAAATCTGCTGCAAAGATCCCTTTTCCTGCCCAGCATTTTAACCCTGAAGCTTTCTCTTGGCCTCTTTCTGCCTCTCTGTCCTGTCCCCTTACTTCATTTATCCACTCAAACGTGGATAAATGCTTCGGTGTTTGTGGCAGGTCAGTCATAGCCTATCTGTTCCCCATGCTGAAAATGTCAACCTTCACCTTACTAATTAATGATGGGAGTCTAATCATGTGCCTGCTCAAGCCAAAGAAGCACCTTTGTGCTGTTTCCAAAGTCATCCCCTGTGCTTGCGACGGACTCCGAGAAAACATCCCCAGAGTTACTCTTGTCTGGCTTTGTATCACTCTGAAGTTTTCTGCTTTGATGCAGTGCCCACAAAACGGTGTCAAAGTGCAGTGCCAAGACCACTGCCTCGCACACTGGCTCTCCTGGCTCCTTTGTACTCCCTTTCCTACCAGTTGTTTCTTGCCAGGCTCTTCGGGATGATCATGACTAGGGCACCTACGCCCTAAGATAAAACAAAACCATTCCTACCCATGCTTATTGCAAATCCCGCAAAGGTTGTGATTCTCCTCCCCCTCCAACCCTCCCAAGCTTTGGTCTCTAAAACAAAGGTGAGATAAATACATTCATCTGCTCAGAAGTCATGGTAATCTAGTCCTCATTACTAATCATGGGATAAAGTCAGAGGAGGCAGAAATTATTCGTATCTCCCGTGCAGGTAAAACTATGATATTCATTGTTAATGAATTAAATAAAAACCTGAAGGTGGAAAACACTTATGAAAAGTTCTCTCTACACATCACCCTTAGAGGTACATTTGAACACAAGATCATATGTTGTAGGTGGACAGGCAAAGAACAGAAGGCAGTTGACTTGGCCGAGATTCCCTTGTGTCCACTTAACTACTGTTGCAGTAATTTGTTTTTCTACTTCATAGTTCAATCTCCTCCTGCTTTTTGGTGTCATAAAAATCCAGCAACTGTGGCAATCTGCACAATGCATGCTATAGCCTTGTGTTCACATACCACAAATTCAGCATTCTGGATTCATTCGTGACTCAGATTGGAGTGGAAAATAGCTTGGGATGGCACAAGCCCTTGATTAAAGCTTTAGGGCCAAATCAACAACAGCTGAGGATCCAGCCCATATGGCCTGAGATCTTTAGCTGTGTAAAGGCTGCAGGAATGGGCCCAAATAGCTTTGGTAATTAGCAAATATCGTATAAAATAGATTGAAAGTCTTTGGCAGGGAGTGCATATTGAGTAACATTTGAAAATTATTCATAGCATATTAGATGCTTCTTTAGAGATAAAACTCAATGGCATAACAATAATTTAGGAGGGGCAACTGCAGTCTATTACACAACCGACAACAGGCAAACACTTTCTTGGATCAATCAGTATGTTACAGATACCTTTAGACAATGTTACAAAGGGCAGAGGTGACCATCTAACACCTGGGACCTGATCCTACAAGCAGTTCTGCCTCTGCAGAAGCACCCTGGCACCTGGTGGCATCTCTTTAGCCCTGTGTGTGGAGAGCTGATGTTCTTGGGTAGGAGATGCATGTCACCCTGTATTCCTCAGTGCCTTGGTCACTCAAGAACAATCACACCACCACCCAGAGACGTTAATGGAAGCAGGACTCAGCCTGCTCCTATCTGGATTCAGCAATTTTCACGCCATGTGGAGCAGTAAACAAGAACACAACAATTAATCACCCTAGTGTAGCCCTAAGAGCTCCTTTCACAGATTATGGTAAGCAGCATGCAGAGGGGAATAAATCACTTTTCATGCAAACTCTGAGGAATGACATGTTGGAAAACCACTTCTGATAAAAATCTAATGAAAATGTAAAACATCTCGGTGCAGTCTCCTGGGTAGAGTCAAGATCATATTAAACCCTTGAGAGACAGCGGTCAGGGATTTCAATGGGAATCAAGAGACAGTTTTCCCAGTATGAGCTTGTTAACCAGATATAAAGACATGATACTGATTTGATGGCTTTGTCTCTTTCACTGCTTCCTTCATGCAGACTATTTTTAAGGTAATAATCTTCCATTAATTTAGTTAAAGGCTTTATTCACCAGAACAAAACCTTTATTTTTTTCCTAAAAGCAGATGCTGTTGAAGTGCTGAGAGCATAATCCAGCATGAGGAGTGTCACAAGCAGAGCAAGTTTTGATGTCATTGCATTTGCAGGAGTTTTTCAAGAATACTAAAGTGACTAAAGCCACTCTCCCATTCATTTTTAAAGTTCCCTGTGACTAGATTTTAATCATTTTGAAATCAGTCCTCTTGCTAAGACGCTGTGATCCAGTAATCTCCGGACGCTGTCAATAACCAGTAACCATTTTTACATATTCATTAGGATTTACCTGCTGGTGGCTTTATGAAAGGTGGTGGAATTAATGGGACAATAATAGGTACATTCCCGTGATCCTTCGACCCTGCTGGTGAGTCTGACAGTCCATTTCCTGTGGCAAGCCCTGGGTAGCTTGGGTTTATATTGTACGGTGAAATAACACTGTCCTCAGGTAATTTTGGTTTTGGCAAAGAATTTTCTGTAAAACACAAAGAACACATTGAACAGTATGACACATATATTTCTTAAATGGCCCTACATACTTCCTTCAATCTCTTCATTAAATTACTTACCCTAACATAAGAATGGTGCACAAAAACCCCAGATATTTTCCCTTTTAAAGAAATTGATACTTTCCAGTAATCTTCAGAAATGCTCAATTTTTTTTCCAAGATCAAACTCACACTTTGTTTTTGCAGAAGGTAAAAGGTGGGATTATTTTGTCATGCATATCCTTGGTATGCCTGATTTAGTCAACAGCATCCTACTCTTGCACTTCATTTCTACTGTTTGCATGGTGATTACACTTGGTGTACTGTGACTTCACCAGTACAAGGAGCATGAAATGAAGGAAAAAAGAATTCCTATTCTCCATAAATAATATGGGTAGTAACAATGAAAATAATTTAAAGAAAGGAACAAAATATTGACATCACAGCAAAGTGTGCATAAAATGATGACAGTTATTATTCTAATTCTTTAATCCCAAATCACATCAGGATTCTTATTTGTAGCAATTGCTCTAATACACCTCAGCCATGGGGCACAACTTAATTCTTATTACTCCCTCTTCTCCCATCTCTCAGAACAAGAAGATTTTTTTCCCCTCCCAAAAACTGCATACAGCAAAAATTTCTACCTGTCATAGGCATTTGACATCTATGGTATGTAAAACATAGGAGTTGTATCATGTGCCTATAAAAAAAGTATGTCACAAATTTCATCAAGCATAGACTGGAGCCAGTAATCATTCAGTAAAAGATGTATTTATTAAAACAGAAATAAATTAAGTGCATTACTACACAGGAACAAGTTTCTTCAAAGGTAGCTTAATGACATTATGTTGTCAATGAAAAATAAATATCGATCACCGATGATGTTAAAGAACTAACAAGCTGCAAACATTCAATTTTAACTCAATTAGGTTGTTTCACCTTACCTCTAATTTTTCCCCTTTTTTCTAGCCATCTGTCCCTCAGCACTGGTCCCTCCGGAGTCAGTACTCATTGCAACACTCACTGAATACAGTGCTGCTGCTGTCTATCAGAAAGAAAACCCAAGCACTGCTGTCCACGAACACAGTGAAAAGCAGCACCCACGTGTATAAAAGGTGCTGGAATTTCCTCTCTTTACCTCACCTTCGATGAACTCCCGTTGGATAAGTCAAGATGCAGCAATTTTCTACTCTTCTCCTCATTCTGATGAAAAGGCCCTATCCATTCTCTGAGACTGAGGAGTCAGACGGCAAAAACTGAATGACTGAAGAAACCAACAGGATCTCATCCTTTACATTTTGAATCACAAAGATTCAGCAATGTCTCAAACAAATTCCATCCATGGAAAATTTCTACCACAGCACAGAAGACAGTATAGTACAAACATGGATGAGAAGTCTTTTGTGAACATTCACATTTGTTCCTACGTGTGTGAATATTCCAGTTTAAAATCTTTCAACATTTTAAAAAGTTGTAGGCCAACCAGCCTTAGCATAGGAAGCAAAAGGGCTCCTTAAAGCCACGCTGCTAAGAAAGTGCTCCCTCCTTTCTCCAGTTGTGAGTAGTTTATTGATACCACAGGTACTCAACTTTCAGCTGACACACAAAAGGCATTATTTGTGAAGATATATATCAACATATAACGATATATCAATATACCAACAGCAAATTTGTTAAGTGACTTTCCTCGGAGCCTGTTGGCTTCCCTGTACCACAAGGTACTCTCAGATATTTTTATGTAAAGCAACCAAGACACACGCTGCAGAACATGCTTTGCAATCCACACCAATTCAGACAGGTTGATTAATCCTTCTATTAATCCTTCTTTACATGAACACAGAAACACGAAGTCTCGTTACCTTTGAGAACAGAAATGTGCTGGCGGCTTTCCCCATCTGCTGAGTAGTTCCTGAATTCAATATCTTCTCCATCTTTCAGTTCTACCTTATCATAACCATACCAGCCAAGGAGCTCATTCATAGTGTTTTCAGCAAAGTTCTGAAAGAGAAAAATTACCTACTTATTTATGTAATCAATAACCATTTGGAAGGAAGGGAGGACTGCATAAATCGAACCATATCTGTGCTACATGAGGAAATGTCAGGTTTGGCCCACCTCCTCAAAGACTAATGTTCATTTCATAACTCAAGTGCATAAAGTGAAATGCATTTAAATCTCCAACTGGCACATGTAATTACGACAGAGACTCACATGTCTGCAATTTAAAGAAAATGAAAAGGAGAGTTATTTATGACTTTTGCTCTGACATTCAATGTCAGAAATATTTTAACATACATTCCTCACACAAACTTGTCTGTGTTGCCATAAAATATTTAAGAGTGCAGCAAGAGAATAACAGAAAACCAGGATTTTTTTTTTTTCAACTAGCAGTTAATCAATCTTACTGCACTACAGTCTTTTCAGCTGGAGCAGGTCACTGACACAATTACAGTTCCTTGAGGTGCCCATGAACCAAATCAAATAAAATCACAGCAGACGTTTTTCTTCAGTTATAAGCCCTTGCATAGTTGAAGCACTTAAAGATTCTTCACTGTGAAAGCATTTTTACCATCATTTTTCATACAAACATCTCTTATATTTCTTTAAGAAAACCTTTCTCAATTTTGCCGTATTTATTTTCAAACCAATTTCCAAGCAGCTGTGTGGTTACATTTTATGTTTGTATGGAAATGCAAAGTGTGGAACATGACTGTCATAACCCTCAATTTCTATTAAAAATATGTCCTCTAGGTCATGAGGCAAAAGTGTTTCTGTAGAAAATGCTCATTACTGGGCCAGGAGATTTAGTGGAGTAAGTTAAGAAATCTGCAGCCAGGCAACAAAGCTTTCTGAAACCGAATAGTGCCACAGAGCTCTACAGCTTATGGATTTAGGAAACTACCAAAGGAAACCAGCTAATGAATTATTGTGATGGCAAAGATCAGTTTAAAGTAGTATGACAACTGTAAGTTGAAATAAAAAAGCCACACACAGAGCCTTTCTCTTTGATTTTCGCAATTTTTTTATTAACACTCTTTTAAAAAAAATTTCAAACTTCATATTCCTCCAAGACTTCTAAAATAATGCTTCTGATAAGCACTGTCTCCCAGGACTCTGGCAAAGAAATAAGGAGAACACAACACCAATTCAAAACAAATGGTACGTGTCAAATTTGCAGGTTGCCAGATTTTGTCTAGTATCTGCTCTAGCTTAATTTTTGAGTGGGAGAAAGTCTAATGATAGAACACAGCAATTCTCCAGTCATTTAAACAAATAAATAAAATTAATCAGATGATAATTGCTTTCGAATTCAAAGCTACAGCAGGCGCTGTGCCCCAGAACCTCGGAGCGCTGCACTGCTCCTGGCTCATTCATCACACCAGATTACATAGGTGTTCCTGTCACTCAAGGAGCGCTGTAAAGCAGCTATAAGCAATAAACACAAGCAATTTGTACTCTTCCAAGAGTATCATCTGTGCAATTATGCCACAAACACATTTCAGGAAAAGAGAACCCAAAACAAAACCTCAGAGCAGACCCCTGAAACATCCATTTCCTTTTGGTTTTTCCCCTTTGCATTTTCACCTTACCATCTGATGGAAGTCACAATTCTGTGGCTGTCCTGTACAGCCCCAAATTGCTGGAAAATATTCCATCAGCCCTCCTCTGCTTCTAGACTCAGCATTATAAGTATGATATCTGAACTACGCCTCTACTAGTTTTCAACAAGTACAGTGCAGTGTAAATGTGGCAAACAACTACCTAACTCATTTGAATGATGCAGTGTTCTGTTTTAAATACTAGCAAAAATGGGGGGAATTTTTCTAGAAGTTGTTTTTCACTGGTTTTTTCAGTTTGCTTTTTTTTTAGCTTTTTAGAAAACTTCTCTCGTAGCGCTGAAGAGTCCCAATGCGCTCACCCTGTTTGTAAGCTTTGGGAACCCAATAACAAAATTACCTGGACCTGGGGAGTCAAATCTCACCACTGTAGCTCACTCAAAATGTCCTGAAAGGGTCCAGGGGGGCCCAAAGGCAAGGTCTGCCAGCTTCCCTCACTTTGCTAAATTTCAGCTACGGAGAGACAGCCCTAGAGACTAATCTAGCAAGGTAGAGACCAATTGACAAAGTCTTACTGACTTAAACCCCATGCAACCAAATTAATTGAGTAGCTCTAAATTTGCCTCCTGTGGATGCTTTGTGTTTTATTTGCACTGCTGATCAACTCAGACAATGAATAATTTCTAATTACTTGTCAAGGAATAAGTAAGCAAGGCTGTATATATGTTCGTTTTTTCCTGAAAATTCATACGTGTATCTGTCCCTTCAGAATGTAATCAAAATGATGGTTGGGTATGTAATGGCACCAAATTTAAGTACATTTCACATCTCATTTAAACTATCCATGATAAGTGATGCAACAAAATGAACATTCACACTGACAAAAATACATTGGATTTCAAAATCACACTTCACAGAGATTTGACTCTTTTATAAAATAGTAAATCAATGGGGTCTTTTCTACTGACTTCAGTGAGAGTACAATGACGTTGCATGTCAGCAATAACAAAAGCAAGCACCTGTTTTAACACTGATTTCCAAAAAAGAGTGTCTTGGGTTTAAAAACAAAAAAAAAAAGAAGAAAGAAAAACAGAAAAAAAAACAATTAAGCCATTCTCCTTCAAAATTTTTCTTACCTACTACAATGCTGCAGGTCACCCTTAACACCATTCTCTCAGTGGCCAACAGCCAGAGCTTCATTACACCACACTTTATACACAGCAAACGGAAAGCATGATCCCATCCTCAGCAAGCTGTGTCAAACCTGAGAAACATTATTTTCCACACTGACTCTCTTGCATAGATGGGTATCCAAAGAACATCATCACCTTCCCTCAGACTCCTGACTACAACACCCATTTGCAGTGATGTCTAACACCCTGACAGTTGAGATCATGCTGAAGCTGCTGCCCTGAAGCTGACCACTACTAATTCATTATTTTAGTGTATTTTCCCTTCTGCCATTTCAATGATAGACACAATACACAGGGATTGGGGACATGGTAACAAAATGGGATTTGTAAAGACCAATGTGGTGGCAATAGTCAAAACACAAATGATGAGATGAGATAATTTTTCTCTGTGTGAATGCAGGCGAGGGGGGAAAGAAGAACAAGAAAAGTAAGAGAGACAAAGACCGTTCTTGGGGAAGCTAAGGAAAGGAAGAAAGCAAATGAATACACAACCTGTACATGCAGAGCAGAATCTCATTGAAAGATAAACAAGTTTCAAAGGCTTAGTGAAAGGAAGGGTGATGGTTGTAAAAGTGAGGCTTGAGAAAAGCAGCAATGTGGACCCAACATAGGTGCAAGAAAGCAGAAGCAGCAGTGATCAAGCAGGCTAAACAGGAGCCAGCAGACCTGCAAGATAATAGACCTGACAAAGACCAGGGAGGAGATGTGAAGGCAGGTGTGGATGACCAGATGAAGGATGTGCAAGGAGCTGCAATTCAAAGCTTCTGCAGGAACAGGACAGCAGAGGCATTAAGCTAGTCCATGCCTACTTTCAGACTCATTCTGAAAAGGATGTGGAGCATCTGCAGGATGAGGCTGCCACCCCAATCCCACAGCTGTGCCAAAGGGTTGGGATGATGAGAAAGACTAGCACAGAGTCTTTCTGCAGAGAATACCTTGCTCCTAATCAATAAAATCCCAGGTCAGCAATCACACTGCTAAGCTGGGACCCTTACATCCACTCAGCCCAAAGGGAGCCCCCCCCTGCAGGGACCCACAGATTTCATTGCAAATGTACAGCATGGGGTCCAACTCCACCCAGGTGGGGAAGCAATGCTCCTGTCAAGTCCCCTGTGGCCACCCACAGTGTGGGTCAGCATCCGAGCTGAGAAGACAACCACAGAAACCCTGTCCCACACCCTTCCGTGCTCGTTCTGCCACACCATGCACCAAGCAGACAAGCTTTCGAGACCACAGTGGAAACACCATCCCCTCTGCAGCTGCCAGTGCACCCAGGCACTTGGTCAACATCCCACAGGAGCCAAACCTCCTGCTCTTCTCTAGCTGACAGAGCACCACTGCGGCTGCTGAACTGCCAGAGCATTCGCTATGGCTGCGGCACAACCAGCTCATACCTGCCAAAGAAACTGGCCCAAAAACACTCCAGCGGCCCCAGTCACACACCACAGCCAAAGCCCTTCCTTCCCAATAGATGGCAACTCAGCTTTTGCCCACTGCTAAGTCCCAAACCACTTATCACCACTGCGGGGCAATGTGTAATTTGCATGCTTCAACTGTATGATTTCTCTGTTCTTGTACTATACAGAAATATCTTCCCTACTGGAAGAGCCAGGATAAGTAACTGTTATGCTCATTGGTATTTCTACTTGAATTTGCTTCCTATTCCTCTGAAAGATGAAGAAGAGTGTGTTGACTCACTAGACTGTGGTTTCCCTCCTTTCTGAGTCTGACATATTCTAGGCAGTAAAAATATAATCACATCTATTCCCGCTTTAGGATTCATTTCTTCGTAACAGTACACCTACAGTTTGATTTTTTTACATTACAATGCATCATTTCCCCAAATCTTTGATAATTAATACGTTCTCAAGCTATGCTATGCATCTCTTTCCATCTTAGATCTCTTGTCTTTCCTTCTCTATGAACCCTATTCACAGGGGGCAAGGCCTGGCTTCACCGAATGAGGCCTGGCAAACATGGAGGCAGGAAACACAGGGGAGAATGAGTCTGTCAGACTCATTTTCTTCTAGGTTTTACTGCTGAATGTTTATTTCAGATCTGGGAGGAAGCATAATGGCTCCATTCCATTTCCTTGCCTGCATAACCCACTCGGTGCAGAGCCCCACAAATTCACTTTTCGCTTTCACTGCATCAAGGAAATAAAAATGCTTCTATAGGCACAATACAAACTTGGATTTTTTTCCAGCCCTCACATTCTTTGCTTGTATATGTTGCTGCCAAACTGAATTCTATGGTTAGACCTTTATGCTATCAGAAAGCAAAATTCCATGATGCTTTTCTTTCCTTTGTCCTCTCATGTACATTTGGTTCTGTACCACCCACTTTGTTTGGGGAAGCACTATTTCTGCATTGCCCTGCCGGGTGAGGCTCCCTGTGCAGACAGGCAACCCCTCTGCAGCCATCCCACAAAACTCCTTCCACACAGACTCCACAGAAAAACCTTGGTCTTCTGAAATAATACAATTGATAAAGTCTGCCTGCTTTTCCACTTTCCCAAAGACAATTTTTGCTTTTCAGGAGAGAAGGGAGGAGTTTCCTTGGAATCTTCCGAGCGCTCTGAGCAAACTGGCTCGCTCCAGGCCCAGGGCTGCTACGCCTGCTTCACCACTTTCCTCCTTCTGACAGCAGTACTTTCAAATGCCAAATGGGAACTATTTAAACACTAAACTGAAAGATATTCTGATGAATTTACAATTAAATGATAACAGATGGGGCTACCCTAAGCTTTAGGCACCAGGAACAAAGCCCAATTTTAGATACAAATTAGTTATTGAGAATATTTATAGACAGCAAACTCCTTGGGCACATGGAGCAGCCCTGTGAAATTACAACGCAAATTAATTGCTTACCTTTCAACTGCTAGAGACACATGGATACATTGTCTCATCTGTGCAGGAGAACTTCAGGGCAATTCACTACTGGATGTAACCTCACTTCACAGCATTGCCGAGCACATAGCTATCCCTCCTGAGCAACACTGCTTCCTGGCAGCAGGATGGCAAATGGAAATAAGCTGAGGAGAGATGGATGGGGGATCCACCCCTGTGCCTCGACAAGTGCTTTTATCAATTAAACTTTAAAAACTATTTTGGTCTTAAAATAGTAGTGGGTTCCCTGATGACGACAGGTTTGGATCTATGAGGTGTCCTGTTATTCACCAGCAAGTGAAAAACGGCACCAAACTGAATTTCAGAATAACTATCTGCTTTTCTTCCAAAGCACAAGGTGAATGCTACCTCGGGTAGAAAAACTGGAAAGTATCGTCTGAAGGAGGAAGGAGGACAAAAGAAAAAATAACTAGAAAATAAGAAAGAGTGGCTGTAAAGGTTACAGTGTAACAAAACAGTTCCTCGTGAATATATTTTTCATTGAAATGTAATATCAGAAAACTGTGCAGAGTCATGTACCTTTTGCACACAACATTGTATCAAATTAAAATTTGCCATAACCATCGTGTACATTAGGTTAGCGATAACAAAAATGTAACTCAATATCTGGCATAAGGAAAGAGTGAGCAACCTGAATATCCATCCAGTCATGTTAAAACCAAGCTGTGACACTACTGTTGGAAAACACCAAAGCAAGCAGTTAGGTGTTGTGATCCTTCTCGAGTAAATATCTGACTGTATCAAACAGCAAATCTCGAAGGAAGCCTCTATGATGAGGTAATATTATTGCTCATTCATAGTACCTTGAATTTGCTGTACTTAAAATAGACACTTGTACCAATGGCCTTTTTATTATCCAAAGGGGGGGAAAAGAAAGAAATCACATATACACCAGTCCTTTTTCTTTCTGCTAGCAAAGGGAGGCAATTTGATCCAACATGGGCTGAAACCTGAGTAGGTCACTGTACACCATGATAAAATTCCCTAACCCCTGAGCCAAATTTCCCTGAGGGGGCCCTCCTACTGCTCCTTTACTTTCCAACTGACTTTTCCATTCCCTCTCTCGTCTTTTCCTCCCCTTCATCTCTTTCATTTCCCCTACCTTAAAGCCTTGATATCTGATCTGCTGCTGATACTCAAGTTACAGTTTTTACAGCTTAGGCTGTCTATTGCTGTATACATTCCTTTCTTTCTGCTCTGCCGTGATTACTTACCAGAGCTTATTTTACACTGGTCCAGATGAAAGCAGTTCAGATGAAGGGAAACAGTCAGCCTGTTTGAACATTACAGATACAAACCTACACAAGGGCACATTGTGCTCCCTCTGTCATTTCACTGCAAACATTTTGCACACTGTAACCAATTTGTTACATTATTGTATTCTGTGGGTTTATTAAGAACAAGTAGACATCTTAATCCACCAGTAAAGAAAAAGGGTAAATGATCGCCACAGGATTTTAACTTTCTCTACCAGCCAAAAATTCAAACTACTTTTTTTTCCTCCCCCCTCTTTTTCCCCTTCTTAGGTGATAGCAGCCAACTGTCCTACTAAAAATGCAGCATACATAGCATTGTTTACATTGAAAGGTGGGCTACGGAAGTTTCTGCCATCAGCTGTCTCACTCTCAACCAGAAATTACATGGGTTCAAAATGCCCTTTCTACCCGCCTTCAGTTTTTAAGTCAGCTGAAATCTTGAGGTTCCTAACCTTGAGCAGTTATCCATGATTAAAAAAGAGAAACTCTCTACACGAAGGTTAATGCCAGTGCTTAATACCAAAGCATTAGTTTAAAATTGTGTAATTTTTCTCCTTCACACAATGTTGTTTTTGTTTCTTCCTCACCCTTTCAGACAAACATCTGTTATACTGTAGAAGAACAACTATCTCCCAAACCGCTGAGTGTGCCTGCAGCCAAAGTAAACAAAACAAACCCAGAGGATCCAGCACAGTCAGCCTTTATATCCAGCCAGGATAACATTTCACATGTTTTGATTAAAATTAGCTAATTTGTAATTCTAGAACCTATGAAACTTAAAAGCTGCAATCCATATAGATCGCATTAGGCGATGCTCTGAGGGGCCAATGCCCTGTGCTACAGACCTCTGCAGTCTCCAAAACTATGTGGGATTACAATGAGCAATGACTCTCCGATGGCTGCACAGAGCTCTCTCCGAAAATAAGATGTGTTACATATCTCATAAAGAAAGATCCCGCTCCTCTGGACTTGAAGCTACCACAGTTTGTTTCCAAAGAGATGCACCAACACATTATTTTGTTCGTGCCCCTAATACTACTCTTGTCCACATTTACACTTGAAGTGCACGCAGAACCGTGTACACGCTCATTTACGCGGGCAGCAGGAGCAAGAACGCATCTGCCTTAGGCAGGAAAGGGCACCTAGCCGAAATTAGCGGTGTGCAAAAGAGGGGAGAGGGGAGGGGACTGTGCATTCCCGTTTAATTTTACATTGGGAGATCAATGTTCCGGAAAGCAAAGATATTTTCACCAGGCATCATGCATATTTATACACTCGCCTATATAGTATACATACTATGTGAACGAGTGACATTTTCCAGGCAGTCTTCCACTTACAATCAGCCTTTTAATAAATGACATATTCAAATTAAATCTCAGCAGCTTTATCTCGTAGCCAGACTATGCTGTTTTAGTCACTTTATCTGCGCATTTAACAACAAGTTCAGCAGAAGTCTAGCAATACATTGTTACCAACTTTGGGGAATTAGAGACATCAAACAAACAGACATGAAACAGACGTGGAAAACAGGCGCGAAAAATAGGACCGGTCAAGCCTGGAACAGAGACCTAATGATAAAAGAAGTTCCAAAATAGCGGGTTTGTGCCATCGCAGCCATCCCAACATCTGGAGCGGCCGCCAGAGCACAGCTGGACTGGCAGCGGTTCCTATCGGGCAGGACAGCCCTCCGCGCGGTAAATACACTTCCATCAAAAGCAGCCCTCGGACAAGCCAGCTTCCAGCGACACCTCCGCGCTGCCATGAACCGCGGAGCCAAGCGGTACAGCAGAGGAGGAGGCGAGAGGGAGAAGGAGAGAAAAGGGGTCTCGGCGCTGAAGTGCGAGACAGATGCACGGCTCAGACCGCAACGTTTCACTTTGACAATTTAATTACACAGTTGCAGCTGGCTACCGAAAAAAGGGACAGAAATACAATGTTTAAAAGAGATCCCTTTCTTTCCTAACTTTAAGGGCTTCCCAGCTACCTAAGGGGGTGGTTGTAGAAAGAAAGGCAAAAAAAAAAAAGAAAAAAAAAGGCTCATCATTGGCACCCGAGGAGCTTAAAAGCCCAACGAGAGAGAGTTATTTTTAAAAAATAAATAAAGCTGGTCAATGAACAGGATTTGCAGCCTGTGAATTCGTCTCTGTTTGCAGCCCAGGAGGCGGAGTTGAGACACATTCAGTGCATCCTACAAAAAAAAAAATGACAAGAGATCCTTTCTTATTTCATCTCCATG
>VZRS01013312.1:159206-174417 GCA_013398055.1 Ifrita kowaldi | reverse complement strand
GGGCGAAGGGGCCGCGGCCCGGCCGCCCCCGGCCCGAGGAGCAGCATCCCCGCCCGGCGGCTGCGGAGAGAGCTCCCCCTCCTGTCCCGCTCCTTCCCAGCACGGTGGGAAACTCATCATGGAGCCTCGGACACCGAAACGTGTTTAAGCACCAGTCTGCGTGCGATTATGCACGTATAAACCCACACGTCCACCCACACACACAGGGGGAAAGCTGAAGGTAAAAAGGGAGGCTGTTGTCTCTTTTTTTTCCCGAGTAATAGCCCCAGACATTGCAGGCCAAAGTAAAGGTGCGGCTCGTAACTGGGTTCTCTTAATATTGCTGATAATTTACCTTATTATTCCCTGCTTGCCAAGGTGTTGTCAGCTCTCCATCAGCTTGCTTGGTAATGCCAGTCACCGTGGAAAACATATGTCTATGCAGTCTTTCACCTGTATCCGAGGGGAAGCCATAATAAACAGCAATTTAAATTCAGGTATTTGGTTTGCTGAAGTGTTTAATTAAACAAAGAAATTCATTATGTGAGTTCACAGAAAAGTTCCATTACGTTGATTTATTTTTTTTTTCGTTTGACTTGAAGTGGAAATGTTTCTCTGACTTTTTGTGTGGCACGCTAAGATGATAGATTATTTATGCCATCAGAAGCAAATATATGCAGTGAATAATTAAAATATTAGCTCCCCATATTTTTTTAAAGCAGTAGACAGCCATTTTCACACACATGGAAAACATATATATATGAGCTTCTCTCTTGCTTCAGTTCCACCCAAACCCCACTTCCATTTCAGTGATGTTTTTTCACCCATACCTTGGAGAAGGGGTACATTCCACTCGTTCCTGAGCTTGGATGAACGCCCACAGCATTACTCACACACAGTAGTGTCTGTAGATGCCTTTCTGCTGTGGATACTAATCTCAATCCAGAGTTTCCTTAGACGATTAGAGGCTGTTCTGCAAAATGTCAAAAGGTAGCCTTTCCAAAGCAGACACAGTATGGCAGCTGAAATGGGAGTAGTGGCGGCTTTCCAAATACAAAGGTCTGGAAATGTTTGGAGATATTTTAATATTGATGAATATTTCATTTTTTTGTGCTGCTTTAGGGTATCAGTGTCAAACCTGTATGGATAAATGGCAAGACAGTGCCTTAACACTGTTAATGCTTTTGAAACTTCTGGCAAAAAGAGAGAAGCTTTATTTAACTTATTAAATTATTAATAATGATTGCTCTTTTGGCCTGAATCCTCACATAATTTGATAAACAGAAAGAAAAGTTAACTTGTTTCTACGATTCTTTGTTAAATACTTCCAAGTCTCCTGTTAAAATGCCTTTTTGTTTCTTGTTTATTTTCTCATGCTCCTTACAACAAAAGCAAGCAAGAAGAAGTCTTTGGCACAAGACAACACCCACGTTATTAAAAATCCATCAATACTAAACCTTTTTAAAAGGTAGCAATACATTAAAAAACAAATTAGTAAAAATATGCCCCAGAAACCAGTACTGACTTTGGGGAAAAATCTTTACCATCTGTCTACACTCTATCTATCCACTATAGTTATTCAGTGATTCTCCTGTGATGCTTTGACATTGAATACAATACCAAAAATCAGGTAGAGAAAAATAAAGGACCCATGGATGAGCAAAAAACTCAGACACATTATACCAGACTTGAACTTGGCTGTGACAAACTTGGAGTTTGCAGCTTCACTATGGTTAAGGTCTGTACCTCAGAATTAAACGCATCTTCTCAAAAGAAATTCTGTGAATCTTTTAACATTTCATTTCATTTGGTCCAAACCAGTGCTCTACTTGCTCTGTCATATAAGTATGTAAGAACATATACTACCCCCTACTTCTTTGAGGGTTTCTTCTTTCATTGGGACTGACACCCAAATTGCTGATCTCCAGAGGCTGCTTTGGAGAAGGTCTGAGATACTGAGGCACCCTCCTACTATGTGAGCGCTGCGCCTCTGTTTCTTACACACATCAAGAGCAGGGAGCTGTCAAAGTTGGAAGCAAAACCGGTGAGGGATGGAGACTTGTGCACTCTGAACATTCCCAAGCTGTAAACCTCCCTCTGAGGTGAGCTGAGAATGTTTACAGCCAAGGCATATTCATTTCTTCACCTATCATTTCTTGACAATTACTGTTCCCTCCCCGTCTGATTCTTTTACTTCCCCATATAGAAGAAGGCAGGAGAGAGTCTTCTTGTTTTTACTTTAATACATAGGTAAGTCTCCCAGATGCTACAATGGCATGAGAAGAGGGAGAGAGATTGTGTGGGATTGGGATACAGCAGAAAGTTCGCCCTTATTTTTAACTTCCTTCTTTTAAAAAAATAGATTAATTTTGCTGATTCCTGAAAATACTGGTACAGTACTCTACATCAAGTTCTTCCTAAAAAGTATCCCTCCTCTTTTTGTCTTTCTGTGAAGAATAAAAGAAATTTTTACAATAATGGTAGTGGTTTACACATTTTCTCATAATCCTGTATTTCCCCTGTAAGCTTTGTTGCATGATATAGTATGTCAGTTTAAGTAACATCTGTCAAGGGATGGAAAGCAATTGCAGGTTCTTTTCATTCATAAAGTCATTCTGGAGTTTATTCATCCTTAATTTTCTTGTCATGCTTTCAAAAACATTACATCATTTTGTCCAAATTACCCCCTACATTGCATATACAAGACACAGTGGGTTATTCATTTCTTTCCTGGACCCAAAGAAACATGTCAAGGTATCTACACTGATATATATTAAATGATTTAGTTGGTAAAAGTTGGGCTTTGACATGTCATTATTTGACAACTACTCTTCTACTGCAATGCTTGTTTTCCTGGCAGCATCTCCCCAGAATCCTACATGACATGTGATTCAATCTCTTGATCTTCTCAGTTATATTTACATTAATTTTACACATCCTAATACATAATGGCAATGCCTTCACATTGATGTGGTGAAAAGTCTGTCAAAAAATCCGAACATATCTTGGGAATGCATAACAGAGACATATTCAGGACTAGGATGGGGCACGTATTTAGCAAATCAAAGAATAGCTGAGATTGGAAGGGACCTCTGGAGATCATAGAGTCCAACATCCCTGCTCAGAGCTGCGCAGGTTGATTCTGTGTCCAGTCATGTCTTGAGTAAGTATGGAGACTCCATAGCATCTCTGGGCTGCATCTTCCAGTGTTTGACCAAATTCATAGTAAAAAAAAGCTTTTTCTTATGTTTAGGGGGAATTTGGTGTACTTCGATTTGTGCCCATGTGCCTCTTGTCCTACCACTGAGAAAAGCCTGGTTCTGTCTTTTCTACTTGCCTCCCCCCGTCAGGTATTTATACACATTTATCATATCTCCCCTGGGCCTTCTCTTCTCGCCAAACAATCCCAAATCTCTCAGCCTCCCAAACATCAGATGCTTCAGTCCCTTCATCATCTCCATGGCCTTTCACTGTCTTTGTTCCGGTGTGTCCGTGTCTCCCTTATATTGTAGAGCTCAGACCTTGACCCAGCAGTCCAGGTGTGCCTCACCAGAGCTGAGGAGAGAGGAAGAATCACATCCATCAACCTGCCAGCAGTGCTCTTCCTAATGCACCCCAGCCATATTTGCTGCAAGGCTGCACTGCTGGCTCATGTTCAGCATGTTGAATGCCAGGGTCCCCAGGGCCTTCTCTGAAAAAGCTGCTTTTTAGCTGCTTCCCCACCTGTGTTACTACAAGTGTTGTTCTGATCTGCGTGCAGGATTTCACACTTCTTTGCTGAAATTCATGAGATTCTTGTCAGCCTGTTCTCCTGCACCTTATTAAATTTGTTTTGATTTATGATCTTTTAGGTAATTAGTAATACTATTAACTGGAAGTATTTTGTTTTCATGAACTGCGTGGCTTTTCCTAATTAAGTCATGCATGTAACAATAATGATCATAATCTATGTCTCTTACCATAAGTAGATTTTTCTCAAAGACAGTCCTGAGAATCCTTCTCTACACAGGCAGGATCTTTTGCCTTAAGACATGATCAATGTTTGTATCCATCACTATCCAAGACTCTTGAAGTCAAGTGTGGTTATCGATTTCTTTTCACAGTGCTACTGATTAAAGCAGAATTGACATGTTCTCACCACTCCCTTTCAGGTCACCAGAGGGTGTAGATGGGAGACAGTCACATACAACTTCCATCCCACCCAGATGGCTCAGCGAAGGCTTGCCACGGGACTTCAGCTTTGGACAACTTCTGGGAGCAGAGGGTCAGGAATGCCATGCTTATTTCGATTAGCACGTATTGAAATCCTGCTCACACACATGGCAAACTCTGCCATGCTGGCGTTTATTCAAAGTATCACTAGAGGTCCTCAGGTGCACCACCATTCCTGCAAGCTCAGGCAGCAGCGGCTTGCAAAGCCAAGGCTCTGTATTATTTCTTCTTCATGGTCCTCAGGACAACATGAGAAGTTGCCTGCAGCACACTGTACGTGTGTCACAGCTGGTGTCTCTTGAGCCCCGGTGAGAGGAGCTGTAGAGCGAGGTTTATTGGCTTTGCCCAAACTGCCAACACTAAAGCCAGGTCCAAGGCCAATTCCAAAACCTTGCCACTCATGTGATTAGTTGGGGTCTTCCTGCCTGTTGTTAACTAGTGTTAAATCTACCAGTTAGTATTACAGCTATTTCACAGGTGAGAAATCATCAGGAGAGAGATAAAGTGACTAAACATATGTACTTGAAGAGACTCACGGCCTCAACTAGAACTCAGCTCTTATGTCTTGTAAGACAGTCCTGTCACCATCAGAACATGTAATCTAACCTTCTTGGAAAAAAATGAAATGTGAGCCTCCCTTTGAACCAGCTTGACTTTGAGCTCCCTCATGAAACACCAACAACCTTTGAAAGAACACAGGGATGGCACCATTGGCAGATTTTGCCTCAGCTGGTTGCAAATAAAGTTATTTGAAATAACTGCCAAAGCTGTAATTTATCAGACTTTTTCACAGATTCCACAAAAGCAAGGAAATTCAAAGTTGAAAGGCTTTCTCCAGGCAGCACACGCCAGGCATTTGTGCATGAATTGCAGCAAGGGAAACGATATGTTTCTTTTAGAGCTGTTGTTGCCATCATGGAAAGTGAACAAGCATCTGTGCTTTGGAAATCAGTGGATGGAAGGTGTTCCGTGAAAGGCAGCATGTGGGAAAGCAGCTTAAAATGGTGAGAGTGTACGAAAGTAGCAGGAGTTCTGAATGCCATTGGGGAGAAGAAGTGGAACAAGGCTGACACATAGAAAGGTGGCGAGAAAGCAAAAAGAAATGCAAAGAGGAGTACACTCAAGGGAAAAAACCCACCCACTTTTGGCTAGAGAACAGGTCTGAACAAATTCCAAGAGAGGAACAGAGAAAGAGAAAAAATTATAGGGTAGATAGAAAGTGTATCTATTAGATGATTGTGCAGGTGAAAATGTAAGTTAAAGTTTTGGTGTTTTACTGAGGAAACAGATACAAAGCTGAAAATCAGATGTCCCAGCAGGATTCCTGATATAGCAAAGCTGTACATTTATAGTATGTGAAACCTGTAGGATGATTCCCCTCTGTAGCATTCGCCACTGATCCTGGAAAAAAGGGGAAGATTCACATTTAGAAATATTTAATTTAAGAGTACTACTTACATTAAATCGCCATAAGTAAGGGTTGCACTGCCAGTCCTAAGGTTCTTAATTTCACTCCAGAGCTGACGATTTCCTGTGTCACTACACTGTGAAGCTGAATCCAGAGTAACAATTTAATACTTGAGTGCCCAGAGTCAGGCAGATGCTTTGCGTAAAAGTGTTCTCTTGTGCTTGTGGAGTGCCTGCAGCTCCCCCTGAGAGCTGGTGGGTGCTAAGCACCTCTGAAAACCAGGTCATTGTCACTCAAGAGCTCAGAAAGCAACTGAGGTGCCAAAATTTAAGACTAAACTCACAAGTAAGTGACATCATTGTGGAAGAGTGTGCCTCTGAAGGACTGCTGTGCTTTCGGTCAGTAGAATTTTGGCATGTGATAGGTTCACATTTGTAAATTAGATGCCTTTACAGCTTGTAACACCCTCCAGAAATTAGGATAAAAGAAACAGGGTGTTAGAGAGGAAAGAAGGAAGATGAGAGGAATTAATGAAACAGCAAAGGATGGGAGATCTTGTTCAAGATTCTTTTAGACTAGTTTGGGCATGCCTCATTGGTTGTGAATGCAGATAGGAGGCTTAAAATAAATTTAATGAAGTGAGTTCTTCTGCATAACATAATAAAGTGGGGGAACACAGTGTCCACAGGATTTGTTTGGAGGGAAAAAGGTCTAAACAGCTTCAAAGAAGAGCTTGGAAGAGCCAGACTTGGAGGATCTGAGAAATAGCTCAATTTTCATTTATTAAAAACATGTTAGACTTGACAGAGCTTCTGGCTCAAGAAGTCTCCAAAGTGTAGTCAGGTGGGAGCTGGGTGGACATAAAACAGGACATATTTCTCCATACCTGCATCATTTCTCATTCTATTGCCTGAATCATTTCATTCTGGCTCTTATGGGAGACAGGGTGTACTACTTAAAATGTTCATCTGACTCAATGCTCTCATACTCTACTTTGCATTAATAGCTTATGTTTTCCCTTCTATAGGTTACTTAACTGCGCTGGCCTAAGTCAATTGTTCTTCCTCTTGTCCTCCTGCAGCAGTAACTATGACTGTTGTGATGTCCAAATAGAAACCATTTTAGAGCATGTACTGAAGAGGAAGGCAGGCATTTTAATTACAGGGATTAAAAGGAGAACAGATGCAAGTGAGTCGAGTGCTAGGTAAATATAAATGCATCGCCCCTTGTACCCTGAGAGTCATCACTCTTTGTCTCCAACAGGCTGACATCAGGATAAATTCAGAAGCAGAAGGAATAGTACTGGAAAATACCTATTTTTAACAGAAGTGTTAACCTAGACTGGGGTAAAATGTATAGATAGCACAGTATATTATAGATGGATAACTTTTTAATTTCCCCAAAGCCATTTAGTCAGTGCTACTTAAAATACATTATTTTGTTCAGACACAGAATTACAAGGACGGATTCAAATGGTTTTCCAACTCAAATTGAAAAAACATTTTCTTTATCATTCCTGTTTACTTTCATATGTTGAGGCTTGCTTCCCAGTCTGGCATTACTCTTCACCTGGTAACGAGGCAGTGAGTGGGCACAGAGGTAGTAAAGTCCCTTAGAAAACTGCTTCCTCCAGAGCTCTGGGCTTTAAGGTTGATCAGTAAACAGCAAGCCAGTGCTGAGTCTCTGGAGCGGAGTGCTCGTGCTGTGCAGCACTGCTCAGGAAGTGGGTAGTGGCTTTCTTGGGAACTGGATCTTTCAGGCATGTTTCAAAGGGGATTCATAAATAGAAAGGTACAGAAACCCAGGTGGAGGTAACAAAGACACCGCTGACTTCTGCAAAGTTTACTTCAGAGGAAATGTGCAGCCAGCCTTAGCTTCCCCTCTAAGTAAGAAAAAGAGAAAGACAGAAAAAAGTGTCCAAACCCAGGGTTACCAGTAGAAAAAACGTTGTATCTATGTTTTGATTATGCATGTGAATAGCAAGCAGCAAAATATAAATAACACTTCATAAATTACATATATTTAGTCCCCAAGAAGTAAGCATTTTAACTGAGAAATGTTTCCATTTATTTATTTAAATCCACATAAAATGTGCAGGTTGTGTATGTTTGCCCGTTTCCTGGCTGTAATGGTACTTTAATCCCTGGTTTCTGTCACTACCTGATAACTGTTTCATGATTTAGGTGGAGTTTTTCAAACCATTTTTCACCTAACATAAACATTCTTTTTTTTTTCCTGCAGGATCCTCCCAAATCACATAATCTTTTCTGACTTTAAGGGATACTGAGATGGAACTCATTGGAAAAAAATCGATAGAATATCTAGAAATTTGTGGGGTGAGGAATTTAATAGAGGGTACATGGGTAAGCTTTTGTTCCGCATGGCTGTCATTTCCTCTTTGCTGCATTTCACTCCTGTCCAAACCACGAATTCCTTAAGCAGGGGACCATCTCCTCTGTTCTGGTTTTGAAATGTGTCTGGCTGGAGTTTTCTACTGCTATCAATGCTCAATTAAATACAAATAATAAATAGTTAATGGTTTGCCGAGCTGCAGAGGTGGGGCTAATCAGCTGAGACTTCATGGGGTGGTTAACAGTGGATTAGGAATGGGGGAACTGATAAAGCTGAATATTTGAGGACTAATATTATACAGGATGACGGATGTTTTGTCTGCTTTGATTGCGGATGACCAGAAACTAACAATGTGCTTATCTTCCTCCTCCTTCTTCTGTAGATTACTCAGCTCCAAAACATTGCTGTTCTGAGTCCCTGTCCAAATTCCCCTGAGTAGAGCACTGCCCATCAGAGGAGATGGCCTGAGAGGCTCCTACAACTGAAACTGGGTGGGGAGGTGAACAAACAGTGACTCTACGAAGGGGGCGCATTATCAGCTGCACACTCATCTGCTCCTGTTCATACTCAGCTTGCTGAAATGAAGGGATTTCAATTGATTTTGCTTTCTTTTGCAGTGCTGACTGATGAGCCAGTGAGGAGGGAGCTGCCTTCTAAGGGCAAGTGGCACAGGAGGGGTTTGTCCCACTGCCTGTGCGGCCCTGCTGAGACCCAGCAGGAGCTTTGCCTTCTCATCTGTGCCATACACCGGTGAACTATTGTATCCCTGACGAGCTACTGTATCCCCGAGTCTGGTGTGCAGGGTGAAAAGAGTAACATGCACCTTCTCTGTCAAAGGATCCCCATGTATCACAGCTATATTTATTTGTTTTGGAAAAAGAACGTATGCATTCGTTATCATTTATTAACCAGCAACACATCCAGTTCTGATATTGGTATCTCAGTAGGTATAATTAGGCTTAAAAAATAATACCTCTAAGTGTCAAATTCTGTCCAAAGGACGTGACTCCTACTGAAACCAACTGATGCTAAATGATGGTGTTTTTTCAGTGTCTAACTATGGGATCAATACGGCCTTCGCCCCTGTCAGTAGTTCTGTCAGCTGCTAGGAAGACTGGCAGCCTTGTAGACAAGACACAGACAACGAGGTCAAGAGAAGTGGATTCTATTCTCAGTTTGCCTTAGGGCTTTTGCAAAGTCTTGGACAAATCACACAACCTCTCCATTAAACCTCCTGACTTCCAAAATGGAAATGATCATAACTGTCTGCTTTCCCAGGATGCCATGGAAAAAATCAATTCTTGGGAGGAGGGAAAGGGGGGAATAGGGGTGTGTGGGAACAACAACTACATGGGTGCTTTGGAAGGAACAGACATTTCTGTTCACTTTTATTTTTGTAAACAGCCCTGGAGTGCACCTGGGATTTAACATATTTAAAAATTAAGCAACACTTAGAAGATTTGGTTATGCAGACAGGTTATAGTTACTACAATATATGAACATTGCTAGTCCCGTTCTCCTACAGACATCATTTATTTTGGATAAGGCCAGGGCAGCTATGAAAAATTGAAAGCTCAAATGTTCTCGATCAAATGAGAGTGCTTTGCAATTGTTTTACTTCAGATGGCAATCAGGAAAATATTTCCACGTTTCATGTGCTAGAAAAGATATCCAGAGTTGGCATTAGTAGTGGCTTTGATGTATTCTCTGGTACATTGGTCCAGAGCATGCTGATGTAAACAGAAGTGTCTCTTGACCTGTCATCTTTGTTCTTCAACTTTGATATTGGCCCCCTCCAGTGGCTTCTTTCTCCTTCTGGGGAGGCTTAAAAAAGTCAATTGATACAGAAAAAAAAAAAAAAAGAGTTTCAGTTTTCTTCTCTGCTTAAGACTCTAAAGAAATAGACATGTCTGTTGTACAGTCACTGAAGCTCTTGAAATAGTGTGTGTTTTTCTCTACAATCCTGTGGGGAAATGAGCAAAGAAAAAAACAAAATGCATTCGATTTTGTCCACAACTTATAGTATGGTAAGTACATCATACTTTTGCTTCTGATGCGTTTTTTTTGAGAGGAAAACTTAGGAGCTTTGTTTCAGAAACAGGCAGTGCAAACAGCAATGCCTATGGGTAAGCTGGTCCATCATTGCCTATTATAGAACCCTGGCATTTGATGCCTGTAACTGTCAAATATTAGCTAATTTGTAATGATTTTTTTTCCTGTGATTGGTGTGTCAGCCTGAAGCTAATTTTTAAAATAGTTCACTCAGTTTGAAAAATGAGGTTAGCAAAAAAATATGTTCTCCTTGTGTTAAAAAATATCACTGGGTTGCATGACTGAGAAATTCTCCATGCTCTAAACCTGAAATTTGGTAAAGAATTTGCCAAGGATTTGGTGGGTCCCATCCATAAACATGTATGATAAGATGAGCCCATGAATAGGATGCAGGCTATGCAGACAAGAGGGTGATTGGAGGGTGAAATGAGAAGGCTGTGACAAGACTGAAAGAACAATAGCCTGTAGGGATGGTGTGTGGGACTGAAGCAAAGAAGCGAGGAGACTGGGAGAAAGAAATGACCAACTTGGACCAGGAGTCAAAAATGAGCTACTGAAGTAAGTCTCTTAGGTTGGTAAGAGAAGGGAAAGGGATGAAGGCATTGGGCTGAAAGGCAGAAAGTCCTTAGGTATTACAGTACAATCTCCTCGAAGAGTCTCTGTGGTCAAGAAAGAGTAATAAAAAAAAGCTGGAAAATGACTGAAAAAATGTTTGCTTTGTTTCTCTAGCAATTGCTGCTTTTGAAGAACATCAGCCTACTGCTGGTGAATCCTGAGGAAGCCCTAGTGACAGTGCACACTGCTGCGGACATCAAGGGTCTTTCCCTAGTTCTAAATCATTTGGACTTAGAAGAATTTTACATAAAGAGTGCAGAGGCATTCAGTTTTTTAGAATGTAAAACAAAGAACAGCAATTTAAAAAAGTTAAAGTCGCACACATTAGGAGATGGTAGATTTACTGCCCATAGAACCCTAATTCTCCTCAGTTTATACGTATTATTTTAAGCAGGCTTTAATTGTATAATCATGTTAAGTTTTTCACAGAACAGTAACCACGTTAAGTGCAAGAATGGATATGGCTCAGGAAATGAATCAAGGAACTTGTCACCATTACAGGATGAGGTGCCTTGGTAGCTCCTCTTAAGTGCATCCCTCCGGCAATTTTCATTAACTTAGGCTTTCTGCAGAGAAACATGCCACTGCATTCTGTCATTTCTAAACTGTGCTTATGAGCCAAAACTCCCTATTTAGCAACAGTTTGTTCTGTGACACCAGCTAACTAAACTGCCTCAGTGGCAGCTCCTCCAAAGCAAAGCTTTATCCTCTCAGAGACAGGTAGCAGAGAAAGCAAAGATCTGACACCAGAAACTTAACTCTTAAGTTACCTTTCCAGTTCTCACAGGTTTTCTCTATTGTTTTTCCCCTCTCCATTGGGAGAGGCCACTTATGAGACGCCACAGGCACGCCCAGTTGTTGTTGACTCCACAGTCAAAGCCCTTCCTTAGGACAGTACCTTTTACAGTTTTGGAGTTGTCTCAGGTGTCAGAACAATAACCATCTTGTCATTGCTATTGAAAAACATGTAAGGGTGTTCCTTTCTAGCACCTTCTCCCTTGCAACTCCAAGAGCTATATTGTGCTTTCCTGGACATCTTTCTCTGTGATGGAATTGTTTTCTATTTGCATCTTCCTTTACAGTATCCTTCAATGTAACTCTCTTTAAATCATGTGGAATAATGCAAACAAAATAAAGTGACCTGTATCTTCTATTTCCAAAAATAAGAAATGTGACACTCTCATTTTCAACATGAATGTAGTTGATAGGACAGTTTTCTCATCAGAACTTTGCCTGATTTGTTGCAAAAAAGCCTTGAAGTTATAAAAGGAATGGATGTCTGTGATTGTAAAGACAGAACAGATTATAGTCTTGCTGAAGTACCTGTGGGCGTGAGGAAGTAATTTAAATCCGATTTCTGAAGATGGCCGGTGGGTTTTCCTCCTCTGGGGCACAGAAAAACCATTCTCTGAATTCACAAAAGTTTTGGGGGCAAAAGCCCAATTCACAAAAGTGGAATCGGTGATGGCTGTGCTTGGAATTAAGGAAAGACTACATAACATACAGCAGACCACACTGTAGAATTGCAGGACTCAGAAGGCTTCCGTTGGGCACTTCAAACTAGCAGTCTCTTTTGATGCTCACTGTTCGGTTGTAAGTGCCTCCTCAGGAGGCTGTTCATAACCCGCTCAGCTGGCTCACAGCAGAGCACCATAGAACAAAGCTACGACGCAAGGCAGAGCATGCAGTAAATAAGGGCTGTTGATGCCATGCCCCAGACAACTCCGGGAAGAGGCAAAAAAGAATAACCGTACGCTGCAATTATAGAAATATAGAATCATCAGAGCTGGAAAAGACNGACGCCCAAGATGGCCGCCCCCAGGGCACAATGAGCCCGCTCCGGCCGCCGCCGCCGGGGGTGACGCGGGGCACGGGCAGGGCCGGCCGGGGCACAGTCGGGGCGCTCCTCCGGCAGCGCGATTCGCCCGCGACCTCTCGGCGTGTGGAGCCCCGCCGGGGCTCGTAGCGGGAGAGCGGAGCGTCCCCGGGGAGACGGCATGTGGGGCGCCCTGCTGCGGCGCGGGGTCCGCGGCACCGGCGGGCTGCGGTGCCTGTCCTCGGGCGGCCCGCCCTGGAGCCAGGTGGTGTCGGAGGCCGAGAAGATCGTGGGGTACCCGACGTCCTTCATGAGCCTGCGGTGCCTGCTGAGCGACGAGCTCAGCAACATCGCCATGCAGGTCCGGAAGCTGGTGGGCACCAAGCACCCGCTGCTCGACACTGCCCGGTAAGCGCCGGTGGGAGCTGGCGGGGCACGGCGGGGCTGGGGCCGCCGGCAGCCCTCGGGAGCCTTGGCGGAGCTCCTGCGAAGTTTGGGGCTTCCTCCGTGGTCTGCGTCGCTGCCATGCCGGTGGTGGGGTGTCCCCAGGGAAAGGCTGCCCCGGGGGCGGGAGGTTTCGCCTCCGCTCCGGGATCCTCGTTTCCTTGCCGCAACAGGTTTTCCCTGCGGTTCTCCGCTGTCATTCGGAAGTTGCTTCGTTGTGGCGCCACGTGCGGCGCTTCCCCGTGCGGTGCGGGGAAAAAAAAAATCCCTTGAAAAGTTCTGCTGCCTTGCTAACGGTCGTGCGTTCTTTTAATATTAGGAACTAGATTGCAAGGAAAACAAGGAAAAAAGCAGGGAGACTACTCAGCTTAAAAGCTCAAAATGACACTGCTCTGAACCGTGTATTTTGTTACGAAGTGTTGTGGAGTATCCAGCTGGGAGCTGTGAGTTTTTGTGTATTGTTGAGAATTTTAGGGTTGCTAGGCTGTTTATCCACTCTCATTTTTAAGGCAAACTAATGGAAGTCTTGTATTCCTGCCAATAAGCAGAAATTGGGATTGTTGAACGTGGTTTTCTTTGACTGTAAAACAAGAACTGATTGGCAGTGGGTGTTTTTATGCAATAAAACTCGAGACGCTTACCAAATGAAGGGGGGAAAAAGTGCAATTTTCCAAGGACTTTTGGTTGTGGATTTGAGTGTTTCGGTTGTGTTTTTTGTTTGGTTTTGGGAGTTTTGGTGGGTTTTGTTTGATAGAACTGTGTTTGCTGTAACTACAGCTACAGCAACATTAATAGAATCCAAGTTTAGCATACACAGTATTTTTTAACAGGTGTTAAGACAAAAATGAGCATTTGTTTAAAGCAGATGTTCTGCTTTTCTTTTAAGGAACGGAAATAGAAGCTCTGTAGTGGTCCTTGGCAAATCCACAGTTGTGTTGTAATAATATAAAAACAAGACTTGTTTTTCAAGCTCTCTGTGTCTAAATCTGGTTGTCTTGAGTGAACAAAATGAGTACAGGGGACAAAGAGCTTTTTTAAAGAAACATGATTTTCAGGAGGGCAGGTTTTAGACATTGGCCTTGAGTAGACTTTTCTGGCAGAAACAAATGAAATTGTTAATCACAATGGAAAATACCTGATTTTAGAAAATGGTGGTGGAGGGGATTTTGTTGAACATTTTATAAATGAAGGTTGTGATATTATGATAAAGAGAAGGAATGAGAAGAAAATGCCCTTTTGTCTTTGTAACATCAGTTGATGGAATGGAGGGAATAGGAGGAGTGAAGCACAGTGTATTTGGGCTTTTAAGTTTGCACTGCAGGTATAGAAGTGTCACAGAGACCTGCCGTGCTAAAGTGGAACTTTAGACTGCCTGTTCAATGTGTGGTAGTTGCTGGTTTGTTTGTGAATTAAATTTAAATGGAGTATTTTGGGGCATGGTTGGAAATTTTGCGGTGCATCTGTGACATAAGAANAGTTTTGGGGGCAAAAGCCCAATTCACAAAAGTGGAATCGGTGATGGCTGTGCTTGGAATTAAGGAAAGACTACATAACATACAGCAGACCACACTGTAGAATTGCAGGACTCAGAAGGCTTCCGTTGGGCACTTCAAACTAGCAGTCTCTTTTGATGCTCACTGTTCGGTTGTAAGTGCCTCCTCAGGAGGCTGTTCATAACCCGCTCAGCTGGCTCACAGCAGAGCACCATAGAACAAAGCTACGACGCAAGGCAGAGCATGCAGTAAATAAGGGCTGTTGATGCCATGCCCCAGACAACTCCGGGAAGAGGCAAAAAAGAATAACCGTACGCTGCAATTATAGAAATATAGAATCATCAGAGCTGGAAAAGACCGACAAGGTCAGAACACCAGCCGTCAGTCCAAGCATCAGACCAGCACTGTCACCCCTAAACCACATCACCCAGCGCCAGATCCAGGTGATTCCACCATCCCCCTGGGCAACCTATTCCAGTGCCTGACCACTGTAACAGCGAAAAAATTTCACAGAAATCATGACTCTGTAGCTAAAGACTACCGGCCGAACACTTCAGGTGGGACCCTGACCTCTCTTCCCCGCTGGTCCCTACACGCAACCCTGGGTGCAGGCAGAGCACATGCCGCTCTGTGGGGCACTCCCAGCCAGCCAGCAGCCCGGGCGGAACTCTGCGCCATGGCTCTGGGAGGCGGCACACACAGAGTGGGGAAGAGGAGCAGCGCCCCGCTATCCTCAGCCGGTCTGAGGGCGAAGGAGACCGGGAGACGCCCCCTTCCTTCCTTCCTTCCTTCCTTCCTTCCTTCCTTCCTTCCTTCCTTCCTTCCTTCCTTCCTGCCTTC
>VZRS01013312.1:31738-159090 GCA_013398055.1 Ifrita kowaldi | reverse complement strand
GTCCCCAGGGAAAGGCTGCCCCGGGGGCGGGAGGTTTCGCCTCCGCTCCGGGATCCTCGTTTCCTTGCCGCAACAGGTTTTCCCTGCGGTTCTCCGCTGTCATTCGGAAGTTGCTTCGTTGTGGCGCCACGTGCGGCGCTTCCCCGTGCGGTGCGGGGAAAAAAAAAATCCCTTGAAAAGTTCTGCTGCCTTGCTAACGGTCGTGCGTTCTTTTAATATTAGGAACTAGATTGCAAGGAAAACAAGGAAAAAAGCAGGGAGACTACTCAGCTTAAAAGCTCAAAATGACACTGCTCTGAACCGTGTATTTTGTTACGAAGTGTTGTGGAGTATCCAGCTGGGAGCTGTGAGTTTTTGTGTATTGTTGAGAATTTTAGGGTTGCTAGGCTGTTTATCCACTCTCATTTTTAAGGCAAACTAATGGAAGTCTTGTATTCCTGCCAATAAGCAGAAATTGGGATTGTTGAACGTGGTTTTCTTTGACTGTAAAACAAGAACTGATTGGCAGTGGGTGTTTTTATGCAATAAAACTCGAGACGCTTACCAAATGAAGGGGGGAAAAAGTGCAATTTTCCAAGGACTTTTGGTTGTGGATTTGAGTGTTTCGGTTGTGTTTTTTGTTTGGTTTTGGGAGTTTTGGTGGGTTTTGTTTGATAGAACTGTGTTTGCTGTAACTACAGCTACAGCAACATTAATAGAATCCAAGTTTAGCATACACAGTATTTTTTAACAGGTGTTAAGACAAAAATGAGCATTTGTTTAAAGCAGATGTTCTGCTTTTCTTTTAAGGAACGGAAATAGAAGCTCTGTAGTGGTCCTTGGCAAATCCACAGTTGTGTTGTAATAATATAAAAACAAGACTTGTTTTTCAAGCTCTCTGTGTCTAAATCTGGTTGTCTTGAGTGAACAAAATGAGTACAGGGGACAAAGAGCTTTTTTAAAGAAACATGATTTTCAGGAGGGCAGGTTTTAGACATTGGCCTTGAGTAGACTTTTCTGGCAGAAACAAATGAAATTGTTAATCACAATGGAAAATACCTGATTTTAGAAAATGGTGGTGGAGGGGATTTTGTTGAACATTTTATAAATGAAGGTTGTGATATTATGATAAAGAGAAGGAATGAGAAGAAAATGCCCTTTTGTCTTTGTAACATCAGTTGATGGAATGGAGGGAATAGGAGGAGTGAAGCACAGTGTATTTGGGCTTTTAAGTTTGCACTGCAGGTATAGAAGTGTCACAGAGACCTGCCGTGCTAAAGTGGAACTTTAGACTGCCTGTTCAATGTGTGGTAGTTGCTGGTTTGTTTGTGAATTAAATTTAAATGGAGTATTTTGGGGCATGGTTGGAAATTTTGCGGTGCATCTGTGACATAAGAATTTGTTGGGTTTTTTTATTATTTTAAGTGGGCTGCTTCAGGCTTAATTCTGTAAGCCTGTGGCTTGTGGAACACCACTAGGAATATAGTCATGCCCAGGCTCAGCAGGATTCAATACATTCATTTCTAAAATTCATATATGTTTCAGAGTACACTACTAACCTGATGTGTTGTGCTAGAAAGAAAAAGTATTTACTCACATAAAACTGAAACCCTGTGCCCTTACTTTGGGTCTTCTTATTTGGTTTCACTAGTTTTTCCAAGGGCTTTGTTGCAGTTGGATTTCCTACGGCCTTGACCTTTGTATTATAAAAAGAGTTAATATCCTGCTGACAAGTTTTAGTACACCCATAGTAATGCACAAATTGTACCTCACTCACTTTGTTTTATGGTGTGATTTTGCAATAAGGTGAAGTTTGACCTTGTTCTTTCTCAATAATCTTGATAATTTATTTCTGAAATTTAAGTGTTGTATGTTTCAATGTAAATGTGAGTGATTTTAGTTTCAGGTCTGAGATCTATGCCCTGACTTAGGAAACGGGTCGTGATTTTTCAATACTGGGATTTTTTGGAATATTTTTAAATCTGTCTCATTACTCATTCTTAAAAAGTAACAAAGGTTTCCTGTTGTGTGTTCAGACAAATGTTTAAAGCATAGGTGTCTAAAATATTTTATTTGGTGATTTTTTTTTTAAAATACTTAAGTGATTGATCTGCAACTCTAATCTTTGAGACTCTGAGCAAGTAAATACTATATATATCTGAGAAGTACTCCAACACTTAAGGAGATTTTTGTATTTGGAAACAACTGAAAAATATGTGCTGTAAAATTGATTAGTTGCATGTGCTGTTTCTCAAGTTTATACTCATTTATTTTTGAGGTTATAAGTGGTGACAATCAAATTGTTTGCTTGCTGTCAGTTCTAAACAATTTTCTTTGAGCTTCTTTGACTGGTGGCATTTTGTCATCGGTGGTTTTGTCTCTACCCTTCCTTCCTGCCTAAAGGCTTTGCCAGCTTTTGGAGTCTTCCTGAGACCATTAGGGGTTTCTTAAAGCAGAGGCCTCTCTACCAGTGCTCATCTGCATGGCATAGGTTCTGAGCTGGGACAGCGTAGGACATAATTGCCACCACACTGAAAGCCTTCGGTGTAACTGTAGCGTTGAGGAGTGTTTTTAACATTTTGCCAAGCTTTGGCTCACTAGGCTGTTGCAATGCAGTGCCTGTGCTGAGAGCCTTGAAGAAGGCAGCTGAAAGGTATCTGTGCATGTGAGACAGGACATGTGGAGAAACAGCTGTTGGGCCAGTATATGTTTCTCTGATGATCCCATCCATTTCTTCCTCTTGTTTGGATGCAGCACTGGCAGCTCCTGGGTGTAAGTGCCTGCTGTGAATCAGGACTGCAGCAGGTGTTCTTCTGGGATGATGTGTGACCCTGATACCTCCTACCAAGCTTGTGCCTGGCCAGCAGCTTTAAATCTGAGAGCTATTGCTGACCCTCCTCTTGGGAGGGCAGAGACGGGTAACTGAGCCCTGCAGTGATGGATTTGGGAGTTCTGTAATCCATGTGGTAAAGTCGAGTTTATATTTTATTAAATTTTGTTTTATTTCTAAGGTTTTGGTTTCTTAAAAGTCAGCCACGTGAAGTGAACAGCCCCTGTACTAGCTTTGCCAGACTTGTTAGAAGGAGGGCAAAATGTGAGGAAAAGGTTACATTTTGTTTTAGAAAGGCTAATGTCTAGTGGTTAATGGATCATTGGAAGCTGGGGTTTCTGGATTAGATTCACAGCTGTGCTTTTGGCTCTCTGACTAGAGCAAGTCACTTAATTTTTCATACTAGCATTTACTTATCTATGAAATGAATAATGTAGCATCTGTTTTCTGGAGATGTTACACTTCATTCATTGCAGCCCGTATCAATCACTGTGATCTTTCAGTGGAAAATAAGCAATATTAGCAAAGAATACTTTAAAGAAATGCTATCATTAAAATTAAAATTTGCCTCTAATGGATACTCTGGAAACAAAATTGCAATCTGACTACTTCTGGATCTTTCTGTTTGTAGTCCTGTGAGTCACTGTATGGTTTTTCAGATTTTTAAGATTTGTTGTAATGAAGTGTCTTCGGCAGCTACTCAAAACTAGCATTTCTTGGGTTTTTTTCTCTTCAGGCTTTGCTGTACTAAAGCAAAACCTTTTTCAGTGCATGATTGTACGACCTCCTTTTCACTTGAGAGTCAAACAAATCTATATTTTCTCTTTCCCCTCTCCTTTCTAGGCTAGCATACATCCTTCTTTGTATAGGAAAGAGTCTGTAATTGGCACAGTGATCTATTTTTCTCAAATACATGGTGTGAATAACATTTTCTTGATTACTTAATCTCCCTTGAGAAGGGTATAGCTTGCTGCAGATTGTAAACAGTAAACGTTATGGCCAATGCATCACTTTTATAATATCACTAAATGAAATGGAACACTTCATACACGTAAAATTATTATGGGGTACCATTTAGCTCCAGCCATTCTCTCATTAGCCTGCGGGAGGAATGATTATATTTTAGTTCTGTCAGAATTGTTTGTTGGTGATAAATGTGTAAGTAGACATGGTTACAGTTTTCTTGGGTTATTACAGAAGTAAAAAGACTGGCTAGACCAGGTTTTGTTCTTTTGCAGCCTGCTTGGTGTAGATCTCTAGACATTTTAAGACCCAAAAATGTGGTCCAGAGCACCTTCAAGATTATATGCTTTTTGTTGAAAATGTCTGATAACGCTAGCTTCCTGATAATTAGTTCTGTTTCATTATCAGCTTGAGATAGCTTAGTTCAGTGACACATCTTGTAACTCCAGGTGTGGCATGCATCTGCCTTCCTATGCAGGTGACTGATTTCAGTGTAGACCTAACCATTTGTTCCAGCCTGTTGTTGATGGAATTGTTATTGCCAATTTATATTTTGTCTTAACAGAATGGTGACCTTAAAATTGTCCTTTTTTTTAATAATTGAAGGGTGCTGTGAGTGACTACCAGTAGCTTTTTAGCAATTTGTTTCAAATGTTAATTAATTTTTATTTTCTGAGCCAGAAAAATGATACCGTCTATTTACTTGACAGTGGCTAATGAGGTACCTTTCTCTGAAAACAGCAGGCAGCTGGACACTCAAAGTGATAAGCAGAAGGTCTGGCCAACTTTGAGCTTCTACTACAATCTTTGAAGTTTTACCGAGTTGCTTAATCTGTAACGGGCATGGGGTCATAAAGTCCTTTTCCTGCAATTGCCAGATTAGAAGTTAAAACACATTTGCTTTCACTAAATTTTATTCTATTTTCAGCTTGCTATAACGCTTTGTAAGAAAGTATTTTTGCAGTAGAGAGATGTGATTTTTATAATTGTGGTCAGAATGCCTGTGAAGTTAGCTATGATATGGCAGCAGTGGCGTTTCCTGTGTTCACTGCAGAAATCTGTTGACTTCCTGGAAGCACTGGCTGCCACAGCTGGCATTCAGAGCACTTTTGCAGAAAGTGTAAGCAGTGATGTTAGAAATGCAGAAATATTTTACCTGCTTGATATGCAAAATATACTGGTGGTCATAGGAAGTCTGGCTTTGTCCAGGAAGACTATTTCCCAAAGCATTGTGTATAGCTGAATGAAGCCAGAGGTGCTTTCAGGAGAGCTCCAGTTGACTAAAGGACCAGAGTTAAATTCTTGGTTTGCCTCACCCCATCAAGAAACGATTGTCTTTCAGGAATGCTGGCCCCTCCTAGCTAAGTTCGATTTTGTGAATATCTCCCAGTCAGTTGTGATAGACTTGAAAAACCTTAATCATGTTACCTAATTTAGAAATGTTGGTACTCCCTAGGGTTTTCTGTTACCACACTCACCATCAAGTAAATCTCTCTTAGACACCAAAACCAGTTTATTGTGTATTTTGGCTGAATCAACTCACAAAGAGCTATTGTGGCAAAGTTAACTTTGGAAGGTAAAAAGACTAGAAAGAAATTAAACCGTTGCATGTTTAATGGACTTTTTATGGACTGAAATTTCCTTCTGATTACTTCCATATTATTCCTTTTTCCTGTGGCCTTCAGTATGGTTCTCAGTCAGCCACCACTTAATACTGTTTTGTGCAGTTAAGAGGAAGAGAGAATCCATTTTTGTAGGTCACACTCTTCCTTTATGCCATAATCAGGTAGAATGGGATGAATAGATCTGTGCTGTTGGTTCTCTCTTCCAAATGTTGTCTTTCATTTTTCATCCTGAATAACTTTCGCTAGTGTATGTTTTTTATTAGTTTTCTCCACCAACAATAAATATTGCACTCATATACTTTAATTCTCCTATCTGTCAGTTATTGCTGCTCTTTTGAAGAGCTGTCAGTAGATGAGTTGCATCAATATTTGTACACTTGGGCTTCAGGTTCACAGTTCATGTTTAAGGGATCTTAACTTTCTTTTTTTAGTTCTTTTAAACATTACACTTTGTCAGGTTTGGCAGTGATAATCTCATTCTGGAAGGTAAAACATATTAGCCAGTTGTGTGTCTGTCTGTCTGTCTATCTATCTATCTATCCACACACACACACCCATTGTATTAGTAAATCCTAGCTCAAGAAGTTAAGGTAGCCATTGTCAGGATCCTGGGTTTTCAGCTGTAGTGGTGCTGAGTTCTTTGCTTGTCATTCATTCGTAGTATTTGTGTGGAAAAATGTATGTGAAGGATGTTTAATTGTACATTACAACACTTAGTTTTGCTGAATATTTTGCCACTATAAGCGAAGTTAGGATTGAGTAGGAAATCTGCAGTATGAATGTGCAAAAGCTAGGCTGCAAAGTAAATTCTCTTGCACTTGAAAAATTGGTTTTTTGCAGTGATTCTCATTTAAATATCTATGTTGAATCCAGGTTTCTGTGCTTATGAAGAATGTATTATTTCAGCATGTAGGATGGTCTTTGTAAACAAACTGTACTTAGTAGGTGGTGATTCTATTTGGGATTTTCTAATGGAATTATTTACAGTGAAAACTAATATCCTGTCATGATATTGGTAACTTCTGGTATTTTGTATAGGGAGTCTGAAGGTTTCAGCAGAATTTCAAGTACAACTTGGTCTGATTAAATGGAAGACTGTGGGAGTTCTTAAGCTTGGGTTCTCAAGCATGTGACAAAGAAACTGAATGTATAATGCCCAGATCAAAGTGCCAGTTAGCTTTGAAAGGATGTAGTATGCCACACCTAGAGAAAACTTTGCTTTACTTTGAGCATGCAGTAACCTCTAAAAATGAAGGTAATTGTTAAAGTTCACATCTGTTCTTTCCTGCCTTCGAGTACAACTGATTTATAATGCATGTGAATATTGAATACCAAGTTTAATGTACTAGTGAATGACTGTTAGGTCAATGTTTGCTCAACACAGGAAAAGAGTACTGTATAAGTGGAAATAGTTTCAAAATAATTCCTTCTGTAACACTGAAGGGAGTTGCCAAATACGCCTTTCTATAAAATGAAAATGAGAACCAATGTCAAAGAGTAGTCAAAATTAATATTTGGGTTACTGGAAGTGGTTTTCACTCAGTGAATCTTCTATTTGGCAATGTTAAGTTAACTCCTTTACTTTACAGGAATTAGGGGAAAAGTGCTTTACCCAAGTCTTTTTCTCTTTCTGAGGTCTGTGTAGTGTTCTTCCCTGCTGTGCTGCCTGTTTTGTTGATGCTGCCTCTGAGTTGATTCTTTCCTTGCTTTGGAGGTCCTGGCAGTGGCAGGAGATATCATTAACTGTGAGCATTTTCAGAGCTCCTCCAAAAGCCATGGGTAACACTGTGTCCTCTGCAGCACTTTGTAAATCTATGGAGGAAAATACAAGTTCAGGGAGGACAAATGTAAGCTCGGGAGTTAGATGTTTCCATACTTACACTATTGCTTTGTCCTAGGGGTGGCAGACCACTGTCTTAAATTATTAATATCTTTCCTTTACCCCACATCTGAGTGTCTTAGTTTCCCTCAGGGTAGGCAGACTGTCTGCAGCGCTTGCCCTAAAGGAGCTCCTGCTAGAGACAAACCTGACAGACTATAAAGGAACACTACGAATTTAAAAATCAGATCTATTACAAAAAATAAGTTTAAAATCTGTTGCAGCTACTTTGCTGTCCTTGAATTGTCCCTGCCAATTGTCTGACATTGACAATCACTTCAGCTTGATATTTTTTTTTCCTCTCTGTTGCTGTATGAAAGAATTTCATTTAAGGAAAGAAAAACTGATCATATAGGAAAACTGTTGAGACTCATTATATATGTGAGCTTTTATCAAACACATGCTGTGAACTACATGGATTTTACTTATAATGATAGATAAAGCTTAGAAATTTGCCTCAGTACTTTATTTAACTGAGAAACTCTGGGACCTTTTCAGCCTGCTGGTGGTTCTTCAGGTGAGCCATAGTCATCTTTTCTTCAGTCCTCAGCTATTCCTAAAGAAACATCAGGAGCTCCAGCTTTTGCATTCATCTTTCTCATTTATTTTCCATGTAAATTACAAGTGGTGGTTGTTCCCATTTCCTTTCTCATTCCCCCAATTCCTTTCTTCGAAATATTCTATGGGTTCTATTCTATGGGAGCTCTTCCATTTTGGGGAAAAGCAAAGGAAGTCCTAAAGGTAATCCTCTGTTTCTTAATAAAATGTAAGTTTCTACTTTGTTACATCTGATTTGTTTTGTTGCCCTCCTTTTTCCCAGCTAGGGAAGGAATTCATACACCTTGGCACCACTGATTTAGGTTTATTTTTCTAGTTAAAAATATGAACAAGCAAACACTTTAGCCTTCATCCCCAATTTGTTTCAAAAAGTACTGCCTTTAGGAGCTGTCTTCGAGATCAATTGGAAATTATTTTTTATTATTTGTTGGTTAAATTATCCTATAAGTGTGAATTGATTGACTTGATAACTGCCACTAAATATGCACAATTAATTTAATTTTATAGAATCTGAGCTCTTTGAAGAAAAAATTCATTCTCCCTAACAGCTCCCATTATTTCTTTTCTAGATCTTCCCAGTCATGGTGCAAAGTTAATGGTATGACAGCTATCTTTTTCATTAACTGCCTGTTCAGCACACTCCATGAAACAATCGTACTCAAAGGGTCGATAGCTCTATATGTTGTCATTGCTTCTTGAAGTAGCTTATCTATTGCTCCTTAAAAAAAAAATGGAAAGAAAGATTCTGTATTTCGGTCATAAAGTAGGGCTGGGTTTGTAGCAGGCTGTGCTTGTGTAGAGCCACCCTGCAAATGCATAGTCCTGCTTAAGGCAATTTGAGGGTGAATAGTCCGTGCCAACACTCTTTGTGGTTGGTTGTCATCTGAATGATCAGCTGGTAGCAGAAGCACCATAACTAGCTGATTTGGTAAGACTGCTTTTAATCAGACTTAACAGAAAGTTCAACTTGTTAAGAGCTAAATGAAAATTTTTAGGCCGAATACACAAGCAAAGCCACAAGTGGAAAAATTGCCTCTTTTGCACATTTGAAAAATGGCTGTGCTAGCATACGTTTGTTAGTGGGTATTTTTTTCCCTGAAGATCCATTGTTTTCCTGTTAAATTAGTGTTGAACTTTGAGAGTGAATATGACAGAGCCACTGCATTTTTCTAATATGGAAATTCATATATTTTCATAGGCTAGGAACTATAGGTTCCTTTGATGTATCAGTGCATCTTACATTCATGCTTCTTATACAGGTTAAAGTTTTTACCCCAGTAACCTTCCAGTCTCTTGATTCCCAAATGCTTTCTATTTAATGTGGTTTGTGAAGACAAAAATATATTGTGTGCATACTTTAAAAGGGTTTTGGTGATGTTGATGCTACATTATGAAGTTCATATTTGGTTTTCTTTTAGAAGTTGACTTCTGAATGTGATCTGTCTGGTATGACTGTATTTCAGTAATTAAAAATTAATCTACAGGAAAAACAAGTCTTCCCCAAACCTGCATTACCTCATGGAAGTGAAGCTGAAGTATTAATGGGCCCAGAGGTCAATTCGTCATCTGTTCTTCATCCCCAGTTGTTAAAATCAGAAATACCAGGGAGGATTTGTATTCCATGTTTTATTGTCCACTGGAAGAACTTGTCGCTTTCTGATTATTTGTAAGTTTGGGAGTCATTGACAGGCTCTGCAAGAAATTGGGTGTCATCTCTCAGTAGGAGTAATAATGTGAAAAGACCATTTTCAGAAATAAGGCTCAGAAAACTTGAGAAAGATGGAAGTATGGAGACCTTTAGGGTAATTGTGGGTGGAAGCCCTCCTTCCAATTCACATTTATTCAAGGAATGGAAGGCATTAAAGGAGTTTCTACTATTAGAATTTACAGTACATTTTATGTGTCTTTTGTCCATAATATAACTTCATAAAACTGAAACAAATAGTCTTGCCAGTTGGAAAGTAGGAAATGAATCCATGTAATGACTATAACGTGTTGTAGCAACCAAGTTTTAAAATAGTCAGATTCCAAAATAATGTTATAAAAGTTACATCAGAGGAAAAAAAAGTACTGTGTGTTATGGTATAGCAACAGAAACATGGTGTTATTTGTTTGTTTGTGAATCACTTGGGATCACATTTCTGCCTGTGGATTTTTGTGGGGGAACAGGGCTGGAGTTTATGTTCTAACACACAGTGTTTGTTTGAGGGGATGTGTGAGGTTATACTTTTTTTTGTCATCCTCATTCCTGCGACAGTTTGAGAGAGCTGAAGTTAATTTTTCCTGGTTTGAATTTATTTTCAAATAAAGCACCAACCGAATATTCACCTTCTTGATTACGTTTCTACTTTTAAGACTTTAAGAGTTCCCTTGAATCTCTCAGAGTCTTTTTCCAGGGCTTGTCAGGGAACAATAAAATTCTAGTAGCTGAAAATTATGAATGAGACTTCAAGAGGTTGGGGTTTTTTTCTTATTAATGCAAGCATAGCATTGTTGGTGGATGCCATCCTGCGTTGGGATGTTCTGATGCCTCCCAGAGCTACAGTGAGATTCACAATGGGAGTATGTGCATCCCTCATCCCTCCTCTTCCTTGCATGTGCATGGTGATCCAAGCCCAGAGGAGCTGCTCCCTGGGGCTGAGCCAGGCTTATTCTCTGCCGGAGAGCTGAGACTGTGGGGATCTTTTGTAAGGAAGCAGCTCACAATCACAGTGTATGTCCATAACTCTGTGAATGCGAGTGCTTGGCAACACAGCTCTGTGTCACATTCAAAGCTGGGCCCAGAAATGGGATGGGCTGTCTTGCTCTGCTTGCACAGATGTTCTGGTTTATGAGATTAGTGCTTGCAGTTAGCTCCTTTGAATGTTTTCATTTGAGGGCTTTGATTTCTAATTTAACACATCTCATCCTCAGTCCCCAGCGTTCTTTCATATATACCATCTTCCTAATAGTTAATTTAGAAAAGACACTTTTTCAGGTAGCTGCTAAGACGTAAACATGCATTGGAACTAGGAGTTGAGGTGTCTTCATGACTATAATTGTTTCCTTCTCTTTCCTTCTATTGTAATTGCTAGGTGACTTAATTCCTGGAAATATCAAGGCTGGATTAATATATTGTCCTTGGGTGGTACCACTGCTTCAGATTACCTTGGTGTGCATGTAGGTATTAAATATTGAAAGCTGTTTTCATGTTCTCATGTGATGAAGCTCTGTGTAAACAAGTCTTATTTACTGAGCAGTTTGGGAGCATGTACACACTGGTTTGCCTTAGGAAATCTGCCATTTAAGCCTTTGTCCTGATTTTCGCTGGCTATAGTAAGTGGAGTGGTAGACAAGGAACCGTAGCAGTGAGTGTTACTGAGAGGAAGAACCATTGTCCTGACATAGTGAAGAAAATCTGTTTAAGCTCATGAATAACTGAAACGCTTACCAACTGCTGTCACTAATCCTCCTGAAACAATTTTCAATCTTTTTTTTTTTCCAAAGGCATTCAAAAGCAAAAGTCTCTGATGTTGTATAAAGCAGTGTCTTCGCTTTCAAGATTTGTTCCCCATGTGTTCAATCTGGAGACAAACAAATATAAGCCCTTATAAATGTAAGCATTAGGAAAACAAGAAAGCATTAGGAAAACAAGAAAATACGTTGAAGAAGTTTGAAGACAAATTAGTACTTTGAATCTGCATAGAATTAATGTTGCCATGCTGTGGAGTGTAACATAAACGTGAAACCTGTGAATGGTGTTGCTAATATCTGGGAGTGTGCAGTTGTATGGATTAAAAAAGCCCCAACCAACCAAGAAAACCCCACTTCAGGAAGTGATGATGTGCAAGTTTTATCTCTTTTACAATTTCAAATGTGTATTGTTAAAGACAGGAGATGCTCAAACCTTATATAAGTTTAATCTTAGCTTTATTATGAGTAATGTGGAGATGTTTCTACACTTCCATATCAAGAATGGAAACCCCTTTCCTCATTTGAGTGCTAAATAAACATTTCAGAGCTAGTCTAGCTCTAGACAGAGTTAAAGAAAGAGCGAGCTATCTCTTTTAGCTTTAAATTTCCCTTTTATGATTTTTATGAATTCACAAACGATTGAATATTTATTTATTTTTGCTACTGAGACACAAAAGGCAGAAGCCTGCAGGCTTGTTATGGCATGGGTAACCTATTGTGTTTCCATACCTGATGTAATTTTATTTAAAAATTGAATTTTGCATTAGATTACCTCAAAAACGTCATCATTTGTTGACGTGAAGAATTTCAAATTCTTCCCTCCCCTGTGAATGATGAATTATTCTTTCACAAGAGATCTGAATTATTTTAATTAATTGCTTTAGGCTTTAAATCTTTAAATTTTAAATTAAGTTACAGGTGAGTTAAGCTGTTCCCTGAGGAGGTTTTACTATGTTGCAGTGGAGAGGGATAATACTTGCTGCATAATTCTCTAATAGGCTGTTGTATGCTGCTCTGTTGAACAAGTCTGCTATTTTGCTTTTGATTTCTGGTTTGTGTCCAGCATTTCAGGGATCAGCTTGGACAGTTAGAGGATATCACCAGAAACATATTTTCCTGTCTGCTGTGGAAGAGAAAGATTAGGACCCATTGAAATATGTTGCTTTCTGAAGTTGAGGGCCACAGAAATTTAATGTAAAACCAAACGAGGCACTGATAACTGCATATATGAAATTTTGTAGAAAATGGACAAAATACAGAGCCAGGTTTGTTGGTGTTAATTTCATATCCTGATCTCAGTACGTATTCCCTTTGCTTAAACTGTTTCTCATGTATGTATATAACTGGATACAATTACAAGAAGGTAACCTAATCGTTGGCCTGTGGGCTGTGGGGATTGAACCAATGCTTATTTTCCTCTTCTCGTGTATGATTACTTGTTGAAGATGTGATACATTTAGGTCATATTTGGCATGTGTTTAAAATGAGCCCAGGACTGATTTATGAGAAAGAGGGAATAACAAACCTAAATTGTGTTTTCCCATGTGTGACTATTGTAGCCAAGCTGCAATTTATTTTGTAGTGTCTTAACTTACAGTAAAAGATACATTCACAAAATAAGGTAGGGTAAAGAGTTCAGCCATTTCACCTTTTCTTTTCTCTCTTTTTTTTTTTTTTTAAAGTTACCTTTCATCATTGTGCCTTTAATTGTGTTAATTACTTGAAAGATTTTTTTTGGAGTCTAGTTGAAGAACAAGAGGGAGGAGAAATTGCCTTAAGCAAAGACTTTTTTGTGAGAACATTCTTAGAGTATCTTATGGGAGAGATATCACTAAAAGAGTCTCTTTTAAAATCCCCATCTTCAAACTTTTTTTAATATGCAGGTATTTTTAGTTTCCTAATAATCTTCCAGAATACCAGATTTCAATGCCTGCAGCCAGTGGGAGAGAGCAAAATTATCCTGTAATTAAACTTTTATCATATATTTTCATTTTTTGTATCTTTAAAAAGTGGGATGCTAAGTTAGATGAGTTCAGTTGTTGAACTTGGTGTGCTCTCCCAGTGTTCAATGGTTCAAATGCCTGCTGCTCAAATAAGAGGCCCAGGCTGGGTTCTTCATTCTGTCTGTATGGCTGTTGGCAGGTCTTTTCCTGGGCAAATTGTTGCAACTCGATGTGCACGGCACCACGTTAGGGGTATGGGCTCAGAACCTGGCAGGAGCTTAATGCCCCGGATACCTTGAGGTCGGAACACACATCCACATTCTCCTTCCCAGTCCATGTGTTGTAGAAATCTCCCTGGGGAGCCAAAAAAAAATATCAGCGTCCTAGCCTGGAGCCTCTGCTTACCAGGGTGCAAGAGCTGAAATGTTAACTGAAAAGTGTGTGAAAAACTTAAGTGTGGGTAATTGCATGTGATTAGAATTTGCCCATGATGTTGTGCAGCTGATAAACTTCAGTTTTGTTGTGATGTTTTGGTGATTTCTTTTTAACGTTTTTACTATCTGCTATTGTGAATTCCTCTGTTCAAACACTACTGGCAGTTAACTTGGAAAATGCTTAATTTTTTTCACTACAAATGATATAAGATTGTTTTGGCTGCTACGAATTCAATATAACTAGGTTATTAATATAAATGCAATTTGGGATGTCAAATAGTGAAAACATTATTTACAGAGATGTTGAAAGTCATAATGTGAAGTAAATGGGAACTTTTTATTGGCATCCTATGATATTGAAAAAAAAGGAAGTATTTGTTTATTTCAAATGTAAAGAAAGTTGCTTCCAACCTGATTTTTTTTTTTTTGCTTCATGCACAAGTGGTCCTAACACATTTTTAGACTGAGGCAGAAGGTAATCTCCAGGTAACAATATTCTATGCTATTTTAGGATGCATGCCCCACTGATGGTTTTTAAAGCACAAAATAATGATGACATACCATGCAGAGGTCTTGCTTGCCTGAGGCAAATAGTCTGAATGCACTAGATGCAGACTTCTGTTTGCTGATGAAAGTGTTGAAAAGGTGCTTGGTTTTTTGTGTTGGATTTTTTTTTAGTGACAGTAATGTCTTTTAATTTGCTATTAATGATACTGCATTCAGTTAACAGCTGAAATATTCTTCACAGAATAAGAAAAGAAGCATAAGGTCCCCTGGAAAAGAAGTTTGGTGCTTAGTTTTGGCAGAAGTTGATTCAGTTGATTGCTTGATAATGGCAAAGAACACCAGGCAGTTTGGACGAAGTGTGCCAAGCCAGGGGCAAGGTAGCTTTTCAAGCAAAGGAAAAGTCTCCTGACAGATTTCCTTGCAAGTGGGGAATTGGAGTGTTACCACTAAATTATTAGAGAAACAGTTAATGAGGGAGGAAGGAGTCAAGGCTAAGAAACCCACAGATTTCAGAAGGAAAAGGAAGAGGTGTATGTTACAGAAGTCAGATTGAAGAGGAGTCAGGGTGGAGGGAGTGCGTGCTGAGGGCTCATCACAGTGAGGTAGTTAAAAACCCATGAAACAATTCCAGTTTGCATCCAGAGCATTCCAGTGGTTTCAAGAGGTTTTTGGCTGTGTAGTGCTTTTGAAAGCTAAGAACCATATATGTTCTTTTCATAACTTTAAATTGAAAACAACAGAAAGATGTCGTTCAGTGGACAAGCAGCTCCCGTTATGGACAACAGTTCATGAACTTCATTTGTCTTGCAGTGCATGTCTGAATTGTGCATACCCAGTCTGACAGCCTTTCTTCAGCATCAGCGTGTACCTGTCAAGTGAAGTTGGAAATACTTAGTGGTTTTTGTACTAATCTTCAGAGAACATATGATACGTAAAGGAATGCAACATAATTTTTTTCAATTCAAAAGGAATGTGAGTAATATACTAGAAGAACTATAGGGAAGAAGAACCGTTACTAATTAAAAATACAGAAGTGCTGGTGGTGTCTGAGCATGCCAATGACCAAGCATTAGCATGTTGCATATACACTTTTATGCAGGAATTAGAAATGCTTTCCTAGTTCGTTGGGGCTTAAAAATATTTACTGTAATAGCTTTCTGTTTTGAAGTGAAGCAACTCCCAATTTTAGACCCATGATTTGCTGAGGGATTTAATACTTCATCTGAAATCTTGTATTGGCTCTTGTGACTATTCTTGCACTTACAACTTTTACAAAGCTTTTCCTTTGGCAGGGGAAGTTTCTGGCTATAGTGGGCTCTGATAAGTTTTATTCCTTTTATTCTTGCCTTAGTTATTACATTCTTGCTTATCAATCTTCTGGTTTGAAAGAGCACTGTGGAAGAGGAGAAATGAGACAGAGCAAGAAAAACACAAAGAAATGTGATTCTTGTGATGAACAAATGAAAGCTGTACTGAAGTGGAGGATTATTGTGGAAAATGTTGTTTGTCAGACCACTGTGTCAATGACCCATATAGACTCTAGAGTTCAGAAATAAGCCAATTTTTTTTCTTTTCTCAGTTAAGTTTCAAGACCATTTGTTCTGTATAGGATTAATACATAAGATGTATTTATTATTGCTGTATTATTTTATTTGAGTTTTAATTGCCTCTTTGGGGAAGAAGAAATTTAAGGCAGAATAAAAAAATCTTTGCATCTAGAAGAACATGACTAATACTTCTTTGAGCTTGTTTTTTTAATGATTCAGGAGAAACTTGTGGATAAACAGTTTTAGTAACTGAAAATCTTTCTGGATATATTGCATAATTATTTCAGAAAGCATGCAAGAGATCTTTTTGTTTTTTGATAAACTTTTAAGTGATGCAGTAAGATAGTTTTAACAAGAGGCTTAAGGTTCATTGTGTTGAGTGCAAGAGGCAGAGTTGGCCAGAGAGATCTTGGATTGTGGTTTCACAAGCAGCTGAGGTGGGCTGGTGGCCAAAGGGAGAGATGATGCTCTTTTCTTCCCTGCTCTTGCCTGTCCCTCCTGTACTCTGGCTATGTGTGATATTGGTCTGACCTTTCTGTGAACTACTGTAACTCCCTAATCCAGGAGAAGAAAAAAACAGGTGTTTTCTTCATTTTGGGTTTGTTTTCTGTTGTGGTGATCTAATTCACTGATGGAGGTGGTTTATTATGTGTGATATGTAGGTTCCTTAGCGAGGCTGCCTTGTTCTGGAGAAGTGACTGCTTCCCTCTTCGTGTTGGCAGTTTGTAAGGACACTCTTGTCCCAGCATCTGAAGTAGCAGCTGAGCTTCTAAACTCTGCAGCACCACCTGAGGCTCCTCTAGCTCTCTGCTGGTTTCTCTTTTAGCCGAAATGAAAAAAGCTTAAACAGTTCTCTGTTTCTCTCCTTGTTTCTAAAATATGGGTGAATGGCCTTGAATATTGTAGTTGTCCTTCTTTGCTGTTACTGTTAGTGCACGTTGGTTTCACTTATTAATCTAGTTCTGCAAACAGCCAACGAAGAGAACTTCTAAATAATGAACTCTGGTTTCTGTCTAGATTTGCTGTGTTCACCCCCTCACTGCAGGATTGAGACAGTAGGGGAGCTCAACTGTTGGTCTCTGGCAGGAGCAATCCTTCTCTATTTCATGATAATTCCATCTTAATGTAGAGATCAGTGTAGGAAAGGATGTGTTTGTCTTTCACAGGCTGTCTAGCCTTGTGAGGTGAATAGGTGTCAAGTATGCCTTGAATATTTTAACAACTGGTTTTGTCTTGGCCATAAAAAAAGAAGATTAGAGATCTATTTTCTTTTTAAGGATAGCCGAGGTCATGCTCAGTCACCTCTGTATGTTTTCTGAAATATAATTTGCCTTAGCAACTCAATGCATTTCAATGCTCTTTTTTAAATACCTTGTCTGAAGACTCTCAGATAAGCAGAGGTGAGAATGGCTGCCCTCCCAGACAGGGTAAGTGAGATGCTTAAAATCTTCCAGCTGTTTGTCAGATACTTAACTTTCTGCTCTGAAGCTGCTGTACCATCTGTCTAGCTAAAAAAGGTGCACCGAGCAAGAAGAAAAGTATCTTTCCAATTCAGATGAGTTTGCTGCATCCGGTGGGATAATCAAGCCACAGATGATTATGGGAACAGTGAATTTTAAGTTTTATAGGAATAGCTTCATAGAAAGCATGAAAGATTAAATTTGAATGAATTCATCTTCTGGGTATCTCAAAGGAGCAACAACGCACCATCCTAAGTTCAGTCACATTTCTGTCTGTTATGTGAGTTTATTTGTTATTCAATCTTATGTATAGATAATAGGCTTTGTTTCCTCTGTTAAGTATGCCATTTTACTTAAATTACTGGTGTTATCCATCCGTTATTTTATGCAATCTATTACAAATGCCTAATATTTGGTGAATAAAGGGTTGTTGTTTTTTGGGGTTTTTTTGAAATTTCTGAAGAGATCTGAAAGGTGCAGCAGGAAGACAGGGTAATTTTTATCAAATTTAAGTAATCAAGATGCTTAAAAGATGAGTTCTGTGGTACAATTCAATGAACGAGAAATGAATGTGGAGTAAAATACCTCCGACAAGAAAAATATGAAAGAAATTTCCTAGTCCCTAGTGCCATCTGCAGGATTGCTGCTGGAACAGGCAAAGAGAGCAGAGGAACAGAAATTTGAGTGACAGTTTGCAGTGTTTGATAAGAAAAGAAGAAAGTGTCACCTCCAACAAAACCTGAAGAAATAAAATTTCTTTGTCATGCTGAGTTACATAAAAATGTATGTGTCAATTTGTTTTCAGCTTGTGAGCAGCATTAGGTTTGTTGGGAATACACCGTGTCATGAGGTTTCTCTACACATTTTGTTTTCTGCTTCTGCAGTAGCAGGTGGCTTAACCAGGCTTTCTTTCTTTGCACTTCTTGAAAGAAACATCAGTCATGTAAAAACACACATCCTCTAGGAACCATTTTCAGGATGACTGGCCCTTTGGCTGTGCTTCCTTTTTGAAAGCTGTCTCTTCAGAGGGAAGTTATGGACCCTAAATATTTTTCTAGTATTCCTTCCATTGGCATTTGTGTAAAGGTGCATATCAGAAATAAAGATGTAAATCTGCAGCTCCCCTGCTAGGTCTGTGGTATTAGAAAGGAATTATTTTCTCTGCAGACCAGTTGGCAAGCTGACTGTACCTGTGTGTGTTGGCAGTAGGCAAATGATGTACACATGAAAGGATAGGATGTAAATACCAACCAAGAAGAATCAAAGTTGAGAGTTTGGGAAAGAGGAAGTGTAAGCTGAAGCCAAATATGGGTAAGATGGAGATGATAATGGTGATGGTATCTGGAAAATTGTTAAGCTCTACAAAGTTGCCGTGTGTGAAGAGTACATTCCCGCTGTTTGGCATGTGGCTGTGTCGGGAGCGTCCCCATCTGCTCTGCAAGAGCTTAGCATTCACAAAGAGTGTTTTCTCTTGCCTCTCGCTGACAGAAAACTCTCCCTTGTCAGAGGCTGACCTGACCTCAATTACTTATCTATTCATCACTTTTCTCCTGACTATTGTAATGTGATACTCCTGGGCACAAAGCCTGCAGTTCCTCTGAAGCGCCAGCTGGTTTAGGGTCTTGTTGTGTGTCATGCCGGCAGCACTGGCTGCCACAAGTTGAATCTGATCTTTCTTTCTATATTGACTTTCTGCAGAACACCAAACTAAGGTGTCTATTCTTAATCTTCAGAGTGCTTGCTGTTTGGGGTTCAACGTGTAAAAGGTTACAGGAAGCTGCAGAGGGCAAGCTGTGGCTGCTTGCTGTGCTTTCTTGCGTACTGGAGCCCTTTGGAGTGAAGGTCGTATGTAGCAGAACATTCTCTGGGACTTTCTCACCAGAAAGGTAGGTCCTTTTGGGCCTAAGGACTTCTCAAGCCTTTGTTGGCACTTTTCTGGTAGGTATCTGTTGTAGGTAGAAAATGAATCGTAGATTTTTGGAGTATCATGGACTTGGGAACAAAAGCTTCAGCCTGTGTGTTTACATGTCTGTCAGGAGTTAGTTTTTACTATGTCAATGTCTGTATCAGAGCTTGTTGCTGTGGGCAGCCTTTCTAATGAGCACAGGGAAATGAATGCTTCAGAAAGCACCATCTGTGGCATCCTGTGCTGTGTAGGTTTGATGGTTGTCCTTTTGAGGAGCTGTGCAGGAGGGAGATGAATGGTGCATGCTGACAGTGTTTCAGGTCTACAAGCATCACTACAGAATCTAAAGTTCAGTAGTCACTTTATTTGAATGAGTGGATCCCTTTGGATTGGTGTAGGGAAGTGAACATGGGAGGGAAATACCAGAAGTCCATTGAGGACTTTGCTGCTACAGAAGTTGAGATCAGATGTATGATCTGTAAGTCAGGTGTACAGGGTTGGTCTTGTGAGAACTTGAATTGAGGGATTCTCTTAATCTTTCTTGTAAAAAAATAGAGCCGGGTTTTTTTCCCAGATATGTGCACCGCCAGAGAAGGGACACTAAGACTTGCACAACAGAGGCTGGGTTAGTAAAGTATTTAAACATTGAAAGAGTATCTTTACTCATGAGGCTGTTCTGATGATGAAAGCCACAAAGAAGCACTGTAGCAGCACCAGGGAGAGGGAAAAGCCTTACTTTGTAAGGACTTTCTTCCAAAGTAAGCTTTTGCTTGCTTAGAAGAAAGAAAAAAGCTGTAGTGGAACTACATGTGCATGTTATTGAAAAACTATGCTTCTCTGGCCCAGTTAACCTAGTATTATGTTTCAGAATTCTAAGAATTTTGCAATTCTGCATCAGTTCTTTTGCTTGGACCAGACTAAAAATGAAGTTCTGAAATGAATTATTGCTCCTACAAGCCACCAGAGGAAAGTAAACAAATAGAATATCTTAGCTGTATTCTATGTGCAGTCTTTGTGCATAATGCATATTGAAGTAGTAGACTCCTGGCTTTGAGTTCTCCAAGGAATGCTATGCCTTTTTATTTTGCCCTTTTTTAAAAGGAAGAATAAAATATGATAAAATATGAAAGTGAACTTCTGATGTAGATTGGGCATTATCACAAAGCAAGGATGTGTAGAAATGGCACTGATGCTAAATGAACAACAACAGGAATGTTGCCATTGGGCACTTTGTCATTCTTCACATTTGAAAGGCAGAAGTCTGCTTATATGAGAGCAGGTGTGATGAGATGTTTCCACATGGAAGCATCAGTCCATTTCTTGTGACAGTATATTTTAATCTTCAGGATAATGCTGACTCTCGTTGTCACTTGTGTCCTGTTTATTTTGATTCCATCTTTGTTTAGACTATTACTGGTGTTTAGAGAGCATGCAGGGATATGGAACAGTCTCAAACAGCACGCTGTAGTATGTGACATCTGTTCTGCTTCATTACAGGAAAAAAATCGTTTTGAATATTTTAAAAGTCTAAAAGAAATCAGTATTTATTCGTTGTTTCTTATTAGATCTAAGTAGGAATCATAAATGGTTTGAGAGCAATAAAGAAGTTTGGGCATAGCAGAAGGTGTTGCGTTGTTTAAGGATATGTGTACTTTAGCTTTATGTATGTATATAAGCTCTCTCTCGGTTTATTTCCAAGGACTTGCAGAGAAGAGAATAATTCCATTAGGCAAGTTCTTGTAATGAAAACAGAGGTACTTTTGGCCCAAGTTCTCCTCTAATTTGAATGATTTTCTTTGAAAAGAACTTGCCCATGAATGTGTGTGTACTAAGAAGCGAGGTTAGTGTGAACATTAAAGCAGATGCCAAAGTTGATTCTTGATTAAAAGAGTTTTCCTCTCAATTTTAAGTGACTTAATTAGTCCTTCACAATGACAAGGTGGGGAAGGTTTTCAGTGCAGCCTGCAAGAGTGCAACAGCGAGTTAGGGTTCACAATGGGAATGGTGTAGTTAAATCCTCACACATTGTGCTGAATGTCAGTCACATCATGTCAGTTATTAAGGTATGAACCTACTGGGCAAACTGCGAGAATTTCAGAGGGTTGCTCTAGACATTATTAGGACCAATAATTAGTTTTGTAAGTGAGCTATACTTGTATAGTCATTACTTGTTCTGTGCTGTGCTTGGATTGCAATGAATGAAGTGACATTTTAAAAAATCCATGCGGTAGGGTGCTTATGTAGGAGCTTTAATAGTCAACATTTTGATACTTTTCTTCCAAAGCAAGAGCATAGAGGGAGATAAAAGACTTTTCTCTTTAACTCTGGTAAGATAATTTAACAAAAAAGAATTTTTCTTCCTTTCATAGCTGTGAAAGAGACTACCTGGACTGAGTTCAGGGTTTTGGTTCCATCGCCTGGCTTCTTTGCATCTTTACTCCCCTCTTTGTCTTTTCTTGTAAAATAAAGAACTAACTAGCTGAAGTGCCTTTTTTATTATCTTTGTATACATATATTTTTTTAATTGTTAATATAACACTATTCAGGGCTGTGGGAATCCTGCTAGTAGTGAACGTCCTGAAACTGAATTTGTTTTTCTAGTGTAGGGCCACTCTCCTGACACAAAATTTTCTCTCAGCTGAAGAGAGGAGCACCAGCTGATAAAAGTGGAAGAATGCTCTGTGGCCTGGAGCCAGAGAGAGAGAGAGCTTTCTCTGTGTGGATTTCAGTGAAAATGTAAATTGAGGCACTCTCATTTCCTCTTACTTTCTCTAGAACCCTCCAAGAGACCCTGTATACAGAATTGTGGCCTGATGGGATGGTGTTGTGATGCATTTTTGTAAAAAGAGATATTTCTTTTGGAGACACAGAACCAACTAGCTTAAGACACTTTTTACTCCTCAGGGGGTTTTTTTTCTCTCTTCCCATTCTTTCTTATTCTTTTTTTCTGCAGCACCTTCTGCTGTTCAACAATTGCATATTGTTCAAAAGGTTTCCGCAACAGTTTTCCATAATGAAAAAATTAAGACCCTGGCCAGGAGCAGAGGAGATTTTTCCTGGTTGTGGACTACTGAGCTTACCTTGGGACCTCCAAAGACATGTGTGGATCCATATAGGATAAAATACTTATAAAATGATATTTGAATCTCATAGAATTGAAGGATGCTTTAATGGGAAAAAATTAAAGTAAGTGGAACTTTCCAAGCTGTCATGAAATTAATTTCAGTGTTCATTTGGGTGCAGGTTGTAGGAGTATCTCACTTGAAATGATAATCTACATTTACAAAAACAGTGTCATTTTTGTACCAATTCAACAACAAAGTAAATTTAAATCCTACATGAGAAGAGGTGGGCAGATGTTAAACAGACTCTCAGTGTCGCTTACAGTGGAAATTCTGTAAATTCCTTCCATGGTTTTAGCATGTATTTAGCTGCACAATAATGGTTTGAGGTTTTTTTTTAAAGCAAAACCGTATGCTAAATTTTCGGGTTCTGGCCATTGTATTGCCAGTGGTAGTGTATTGTAACTGTATTTTATCTCAACACATGGGATTGAGTCTTAAAACCAGAATTGTTTATAAAGGGTGTGCAGTGAGGTTACTGCTCATAAGATGAGCTGTGAACACTGAATAATGTGCATTCACGTAGCCCAAAGCAAATGCAAAATAATGCAATGTGGCTTGACCTTTTCTCATTGCAGGTTAACCTGAGTCTAATTAGCCGAGGTTTGCCTCAGGCTAAAAGTGGACGGGAATCACAGCTTGGCTGAGTAGTAACTTTTTAACTCTTTGTAACTTGCTTTTGTGTTTACATCTTGTGCTATTAGGGGGGAAGCAATGAGTTGGGGGTAGAACAAAGGAGGACAAACCAAAAGTGCTCCTTGCAGCAGTGGTAGTCACCTGCTATAAATTTAAACTGAAGTTCAGCACTAATCATCTGCTCGGTGTTGTGCAGAGGCTTCAGTAGCAGTCCAAACAGTTTTAGGAACAATCCCAAAAATAAAAAGGGATCAGTAACTTTGTAACAGCAGCACTGGGGGCTTTTTTCCTTTTTTCCTTTTTTGACATCGTGAGAAAATGAAGCTGAATAGTAAGCGTGGAGGGTCAAAACTTATACGAGTGTCTAAAGTGAAGTTCTTAAGTTTTAGTTTTGTTTGGCTTTGTGGTATTGGGCGAACTACATCTTCAATATCACATCTGTTTCTTTAAACTTGTGGAGTTTTTATTAGCCATTATGAAAGTGATTTCGTTTCATAAGTGTTTCCTTCACTGACTCCAAATAAGGTCACTGAATTGGGGATTCAGTGCTCCAGGCTTAAAGTTTAGAACAAAGAAATATTCCGTTTTGAGACACTTGTTTTTTCTGTGCTCTGTAAATTGATAAATTTGTTAATTTGCTCTGAAAGTACTCTAGATAGGCTTAAGAAATAAACTGTCAGTGGTGTGCTGAGGTAGCTGCTGTGGCAATGCACTTTTGTAACTTTTTCTTTCAAAATGTGAGTAGCAACTTTTTTTTTTTTTGAATGGTATGTGCTTTCCTTACTGTGTGTTCTGCAGTGAGAGGTCATTGCAGCTTGAGATACCAGTTGAAAAATTTGTAGCTTATACTGTCAAGTCACATTCAGAAGTTCATGCAAATTTTTGAAGTTCATTTTTTCACCAGTGAAGCTGAAAAGCAGGAATTTCACTGCCTTGTTTCAATTAATGTGTAATGTAATGAAACTAAGAATTATACAGCTCCATTCTAAATTTGCAAAATGACATGTAACTAGCATGAAATTTGGTTTAACAAGTTATTAAAAAATTCCTTGTGTGAGGCTTTAAGCCCCACACTTGCAAATAACTTAGTTTAGCTAGTGGTGGTATGTGCCAGGTAGTCTCAGTGTGTTTATGCTTTTATTTTGAGTGTGCTTCAAAATCTCCAACACTTCAGTCTAGTTTTTGTAGCTAGGAATAAATATACCAAATAAACTGCCTCCAAATGGGAATGGATTTATGCCATAGTTTTTCGTGCAGCCATGACAAAGTGAAAAGTGAGGTAAGAAAGTTTTGACTGGTAACTGGACTTCACAACTATGTTAGCAAGTTAGCCATGAATTGTTTGAAAATTCTTTGTATCTCTGGACATACGAGATATTTCATAATGTGACATGGATGATTTAATGATACACTTGCTGTGTGTGCAGCATCCCTGGGGAATTATTGAAAAGATTCAGAGAACCATTCTAGCTTTATTGTGAAGAAAGAGGAGTCTTTTTTTTTTTTCCCCTTGTTGAGATTATGGCCAGCATCCCATCCAGGTTCTCCTGTTCCTTGACCACTTTGAAAACATAGTTTTGGTCTGGAAAATAACCAGTTTTACTCTGAAGAAACACGTTTCTGTAAAAATGTAGGTGAAGTCTGAATTATAGAACACTTGTAGTTTTGTTGCAGCTTTTTTTACTTTTAACTCAAGTAAACAGTCTTCTGTTTTCATCTGAAACAGCTTTATATGAAAGTATTTTCAACACCTCTTGAGACTTATGTAGGGTCTATAGCTGAAGAAAAAGCAGTGTAAGCCCATTCACAGAATAACAGAATCAAATAGGTTGGAAAATACCTTTGAGATCAAGTCCAACCTATGACTGAACACCCCTATGTCAACTAGACCATGGCACTGAGTGCCACATCCAGTCTTTTCAACACCACCAGGACAGTGACTTCACTACCTCCTTGGGCAGCTCGTTCCAATGCCAAATCACCCTTTCTGTGAAGAACTTCTTCCTAATGTCCAGCCTAAACCTCCAATGCCAAATCACCCTTTCTGTGAAGAGCTTCTTCCTAATGTCCAGCCTAAACCTCCCCTGGCACAGCTTTGTCTTGTCACTTGTTGCCTGGGAGAAGAGACTGACCCCGCCTGGCTACAGTCTCCTTTCAGATGGTTGTAGAGACTGATAAGGTCACCCCTGAACCTCCTTTCCTCCAGGTTAAACAACCCCAGCTCCCTCAACCACTCCTCACAGGACTTGTGCTCCAGGATGTTTCACCAGCCTTGTTGCCCTTCTGTGGACACGCTCCAGCATCCTTCCTAATCTGTAGGGCCCAGAACTGGGCTCAAGGTGCAGCCTCACCTGTGCCAAGTACAGGGGAAGAATGACTGCCCTGGTCCTGCTGGCTACACTATTCCTGATACAGGCCAGGATGCCCTTGGCCTTCTTGGCTACCTGGGCACACTGCTGGCTCATGTTCAGTCTGCCATTGATCAGTACCCCCCCGGTTCCTTTCTGCTTGGCCACTGTCCAGCCACTCTGTCCCCAGCCTGTAGTGCTGCAGGGGGTTCTTGTGGCCAAAGTGCAGGACCTGGTATTTGGTCCTGTTAAACCTCATGTTGATGGATTTGGCCCATCTATCCAGCCTGTCCAGGTCCCTCTGCAGAGCCCTCCTATCCTCCAGCAAATCAACACTTGAACCCAGCTTGGTGTCACCTGTGGCTTTACTGATGATACACTTGATCCCCTCATCCAGATCATCAGTAGAGATATTAAACAGGAGAGGGCCCAGCACAGATCCCTGAGGGACACCACTGGTGACTGGCCGCCAGCTGGAGGCAGCACCATTCACCACCACTCTCTGGGCCTGGCCATCCAGCCAGTTCTTAACCCAGCAAAGAGTGCTCCTGTCCAAGCCGTGGGCTGCCAGCTTTCCCAGGAGTTTACTGTGGGAGGCAGTGTCAAAGGCCTTGCTGAAGTCCAAATAGACAACATCCACAGCCTTTCCCACATCCACCAGAGGGTCACCTGGTCATAAAAAGAGATCAGGTTGGTCAGGCAGGACCTGTCCCTCCTAAATCTATGCTGGCTGGGTCTGATCCCCCAGCTGTCCTGTAGGTCCTGTCTGTTTGATCGCACTCAAGATGATATATTCCATAATCTTGCCAGGCACCAAGGTCAGGCTGGCAGGACTGCAGTTTTCCCAGATCCTCCTTCTGGCCCTTCTTGTGGATGGGCATCACACTGGCCAGCTTCCAGTCATCTGGGACCTCCACAGTGAGCCAGGACTCGTGTTAAATGATGGAGAGCAGCTTGGCAAGCTCTTACACCAGCTCCCTCATCACCCTGGGTTGGATCCCATCTGGTCCCATAGACTTTTGAGCATCCAAGTGGCTCAGGAGATCACTAGCTGCTTCCTCCTGGATTACAGGGGAGCTACTCTGCTCTCCATCCCCATGTACCAGCTCAGGAGGCTGATTGTCCTGAGGATGGTTCTGGCTTATTGCTGAAAACTGAGGCCAAGATTAAGTTAAGTACCTCAGCCTTTTCCTCATCCTTGATAACTACATTCCCCACCATGTCAAATAAAGAATGGTAGTTTTCCTTGCCCCACCTTTTGCTATAAATATATTTGTAAAAACATTTTTTATCCTTCACAGAAGTGGCTGGTTTAAGTTCTAATTGAGCTTTTGCCTCTCTGTTGTATTCATTGATACTTCGAATAATAATTTTTTATCCAAATTCTGCTCATTGTTTTTTACATCAGGGAAAATTTCTGTTGTACTTTGCAGCTGACGTAGCAGTGTACAGTACATCTAGCAATACACAGTATTTTGCCCTTGGCCTAGGAGACAGAAGGATCAGCCTATCCATTGCTTAAATGTAAAACTAAACTATTCAAAACCCCCACTCCCCACATAGAACTAACACCCAAGGCTGCAGGCATGTTTTGCGGGCAGTGGACTTCTGGTGGGTTTTTAATAGGAACCTCCATAGCAATGGTGCTTTATCTATGCATAGCAATTGATTGGCGTAACTATAGTGCAAGAAGTTATTCTGGAGTACGATGTAGACTCTTACAGAATAAAAGGGGTTTTATTCTAGACCAATTCTGGTCCTTTCTGAACAGTCCAATTATTTAAAATTGCTCTCTTAAGTGTCATTTGCCTATAGCTGCAGATGTCAGTAGTTTAAAGACCTGTAGCTGTGGTCTCCAAAGCAGCATCTTGTGAACGAACATCTTGCTTATGTGATTCTTTGTAGCCCTGGGAAAGGAAAAGTCAAAATCAACACTGCCACTGCTATACTGACATGGAGAGCAAGTTACTGTGATAACACTTTACAGGCCAGCTTGCTGAACATTTTTCCTGGGTCAGCAAATGTTTTGTATCACTGCTCTTTAGCTATTGGTGATAAACTTCATCTTTCAATTTACTCCATTTTCTTGTAAGAGAAAACAGTTGCCATTTTTTCAGTTGATGCCTGATGATATTCAGGATGTGATATGTAGTTCCCTATGCCTAACTGAATTTATCCTTTTTGTATGTGTTCCAGTATAAGAAGCCCTGATGAATGGAGAATTCTGTGAATAGGGCTCAGGAGGAAAGCAAGGAAAGCCAGTGGAACATCAGCTGTGCCTTCTGGTAATGGATGTTTTGGTCCCCCTTGAAAAAAAATCTCTTCACCTGATTCCTTAGTGTGGATGGTGACATCCCACGCCACCAGTAGGGCTTAAGAACACACTTACCTGCTGCCCATCACTAGCATTTTAATTATTTTGCACAGAAATGGGATTGCTGGTCACTGTCCTGCAGTGGCTTGTAACATTAGCCAACATCCTTGGATATTCATAACCTTGGATTGCGAAAGGCACTTTCCTAGAGGCACCAAAGAGATTTAGGTTGTGTTGGGAAAGATCTAATTTGAGTTGCTGTGTGCTTGTTTATTACATGTTGTTTACAAGACCTGTTGATGTCTACTTAAATAAATCTTTTCTCTCCCTTTCCCTCTATCTTTACCCTTCAGGAAAATTCCATGTGAAATTCTTTTTGTTTAAAAATAAGAGTAAATAGTAAGATGCATGATTGGACCTTCACCATTCAGGAGTTGCTGATGTTGTGCTTGTAGTCTTGTGTATATTCTTGGAATAGTCATGCTACCCTCTTGGATGAAAGAATAGAATGCAACAAATGTTTTTGGTATTCTCTTTAGCTGCAGACTAACAATAGGATTGTAGCAGATCCCCAAGAAAAAAAAAGTGTATCAAAAGCACCAAGTCCTTGCAGTTTGAGGAAAGAGCTCATTTTCTTTTATTAATGGTACTTTATCCTTTAGCTAAATCAGTCCTGCAAAGAAGTACAACCATACAGGCTTCATCACTCTGTTAGAGTTACAGGATGCAGCTACTGCCTCTGCAAAATTGGAAGGAAATACAAGGCTAGCAAGGGAGTATTTGTTCTTGTCTCTGCCCATCTCGTAAGTTACATTGAAAACTCTCCTGAAAAGAGAGAATTCTAAGAGACTGTCAGAAGCACTTCAGTTGTGCAGTCGTAAAACTGGAAAGCTAGTATCACTACAAACCATTTTTCATGTGAAATTGGTGGAAGATCATTGACTCAAAGGAAGAATTAAAGCCCCAAGATAAGTTCTTTTTGCATTAGCACACTGTGTATTTATTACAGCTGTTTTAATAATAGAATATAGGGCAAGAGTAAAACTCTATTCCAAGTGTTTATGTTCATGGCTACTATTATATTTGAATATAGCAAGCATAGTTGATGTAGATATAAAAATACTGCATAATTTCTATGTGATGAAAAAGGGATATTATGTAAAAAGAAAGACTTTGTGCTGTTTTATAAATTGTTCAATTGAAGTAATTTAAGTCATCAGAGTCTGACGTTTTGGTGACTCTGAATATACCTGGAATTACATATTATGTATGTTACTTGTCATTTATACCAGCTCATTTGTATTTTCTGCTTGATGTGCTGTCTCAAATACTCCTCTGCTTCAGAGCTAACTCAAAGTGTTACAAATTCCAAAGTCTTTGTTTTTATGGATTTTGAAGATGTGTGTGGTAAATTTGGTGCAGCATTATTGACTGACAAAAAAGAATTGAGATGTTCCATATTTAGATGTTATCATATAAATGCTGTCATATTTTTCTTGCATTATTTTACAGAAAGAATATTTTAAAATTTTGTGATTCTGGTGCTGCTGCAATCATTATAGACCTGATAAGATTGGAACACCAGTTCTACAAAATCATTGCCACACATGGTATTTGCAAATATATGTTAGAGATGGTGGGATATTTGACTTTTCTTAATATGAAGTGTTGGAAAGAGAGCTTCCCCTAATGCATGAAAGTGCACTGTAATTCTGGTCAAGGGCAGTATATTTTAGTCAATTTTATGTTAAAATTAGCAGATGTAACACACTAGGAATTAGCATGTCCTCTCTTTTATTGCCTGGAAGAAGCATTTGCATTAAATCAGGACATTGTCATTCAAGTCTCTAGATGGCATTAGAAATTTCTTCTCGACACAGCCACCCAATTTCTGTCTGGTATGAAGGATGAATACACTGCTTTTATTCTTTTATCAAAAGATAGGCTCCATGGAGTCAGTTCTAAAAAGGTCAATAAGGGGAGCTAATTAAACTTTACTTGTTGAGAGTTTGCACCAGGATTGACATTTTCTATACACAGTCTATTAACATTTGCAAGTTCTTATTTTTAGATGGCTGACTTACCTATATCTGTCAGATGCACCCTTGACAGTTGAATTTTCATTTGCAGTCATTAAGTCTAGAGCAAGAATCTGATTACTTAAAGAATACACACTTTAATTTGATCCCAAGTTCTGCTCAGTGAATATAACTAGTAATCACTGTTGTCCTTAAATTTAGTTAGCATTTAGTGTTGTTCTAGATCATACGATGTTAAAGTGCCCTCAGAAATTGCTTTGTTTTCAAAGCAATGGGTGATTCTATATGTATTTGTAGTGGTTGAGAATGGGAAATATTTTTGCTTAAGGACATCATTCTCTGTATAGTTGCTCTGTGTAAGTTAATGTAACCATAAAGTCTTCTCTGTGATATAACAGACTGTCAGTAAATTGAAGTACGTTTGCTGTCCAAGGCGGGCAAAACTGTGGCTCTCTCCAAAGATGTTATTGTTGAGAGTTATCTTGCTAATTGCAAAGTGCCACCATGGTACTATCATTCTGTTCTGTAGCATTACTCAGCAGAAGTGTAATTCTGTAGTGAGGATGTTGGTCTTGCAAAAGTGTGCAAACCTCACCATGGGCCTGAAGGATCCCATTGGATTTTTATCTGCTTCACTGTCTTGTGCCAGTCCTGAAAGAGTAGGAGACCTGACTAGTAACTGATTTCAGGGGTTTGAGGGTTGAGGCTTGGTTTGCTTATTTTTTTTTTCTTGTGGCTTGCTACTAAAAGCCTGCTCTTCAGGACTTTATTATGTGACGAAAGTGGAAGTAAGCTGTGGAGCTTGTCAAAGCTGAGGAGGCACTGCCTGGCCTCATGTCTGCTGACACAATGAAGCTTGCAAGTTTACTTTGGGAGTGAAGACCATTTGGAGTGAACATGTGTGCAAAGAACCAGGTTTCTTCTTTGAATTTTTAAAATTTGGGAAAGCTAAGGAGGATGGTAATAGTGAAATCTGAAAGTTTGCCGTAGTGTTATCAGCCTATCATTAAAGTTGTATTGAGGTACTTTTAGAGTGTTGGGGGTTGAACTGGAATCTTGCCTTGCAGGTTATACAGAAATCAGGCTAAGCCTCAATATATAGTGAATAGCCTTTTCTTATCACTGACTTTTGCAGGTGTATCTGAAGAATTATCTGGGCTATAAAAAACTCTGTGTGTGTGTGTGTTCTTGGATGTTTTTTACCTTCTGAGTGACTGCATGTTTGTGGCAGGAGGGTGTTGGTCCACACTTGTCTTTCCACATAAGCACCTCTCCAGAGGCTCAAGTGTTAAGAAAGAATGTAGAGGGGCAGAAGTGCATGTACAGACATTTTTGTGAATTATATCTTGCTCTGGGTCAGACTGTTCATTGTGTCTGGAGGTTTTTTTTTTACAGTTTCTACTTACTTTCTTCAATGAAGTAAAAGTGTTTTCAGTTTCCTCACAGCAGGCTTGCATGTCTCTGCAGAAGTTTGTCGTGAGAGGAAGGACATTTATAATTTTTTTTATTAGAGGAATGAGTAGCCAAAATACAATAAAGCATAGAAACAGATACTGGGCTTTAGTGGAGAATTTAATATCTTCGTTTTCTGCCTATTCTTTATTTCTGATCACTCATACTTCACCACAAAATACTAATCACATTTCATTTTAGAAACCTCAGGATCCGCTGTGGCTGGCCTCATTGGCAGGAAGGAGATGTCTGAGCACAGACTTAGAGGCACTGAAAGGTTCTAGCATTCTAGCTGGCTACCTCCTAGTCTGGTGAAGAGAGAAAATGAAATCTCTGAAATTTTTTTGGACTGGCATCTAACAATGCTAAAAAGCAGTATTTGCCAACTAGCAAAACCAAAGTTGATAGGTAAAGAAGATTTTTGAGAGCACTGTATATTATAATGGTAGTGGTACTGGGTTGGGGATTTTTTTAAAAAGCTCTGTATAATTCCAGTGGCTTGCTTCTTGGATATCTGTACATTTTTCATTTACATTTTGACATTTAAATTTACGATCCTGTAATTTTACAGCTCATCTTACATACGCTTTTTTCAATGGCAAATTGAAATCGCAGATGAAGTGTGCTTAACTTGAGTACAGAAAAAAAATGTTTAGTGGGATGGGGGAAAAAAATGTTGTAGCACACAAACATATTCCTTGGCTGCAAGCTTGTATGTGCAAATTAGGCTCACTTATGAGAACGACCTTTTTCATTTTTTCTTGTGCTAACATATCCCAAGGAAAGTGCATATGGTTCCTCAAAGTATTAAAATGTATCCCGCTGTTGGCATGGTAGGGAACACAGTTACCACCATACTCGAGAACTTGCCAGCAAACTGCAGTGAAGATATAACTGGACTATTGGGTTTGTGGTGAAAGCTTAGCAACTTTGCTAGAAGTTCTTTGGCTGTGATCCAAAGTTAAGTTCTGTCCTTCAGATGTAAGGTAGCATAGAAGAAAAAAAGCTGTTTACCACTTTGGTCATGCTCTCTCTCTTAAATCTTTAAAACTATATTATTTTTGTAAGTCAAGTGTCTGAGAAATAATTTCTGCTGAAGTATTTGCCTTGATGTTTGTGTTCTAAAGGAAACTTAGTAATTAGACGTCTATACATTAGCGCTAATAAACAGCACTATGGCAAGAAGTGAAGTGCTAAGAAAATTTTATTTGCATGCATGGTATTGTTTTGACCAAGGATAGCCAAACAGAAGAATAGAACAGGCTGGCACCCATCATAAATTTAAAATCTAGAGCATGCAATCAGTGTTTTTTTCCGAAACTGAGATTGTGCGTAGAGGTTTTCATTCATCTTATCAAGCATAAACTCAATTAATCAAATGATTTTATGTGTAAACAGTACAAAATGGCTGTTGCTGAAATCTTATGGAATGATGTAGAAATTGAAGCAAGAGTTTCAAGGCTGTCTGGTTGTGCTGAGATGGTAGTTCTCTCAAATTCATTCATATTTGCTTACGGGAACATTTGTAGTTGCATGTCATAAGCAGAATGTCGTTAGCGTCATTGGGGTGATTAATCAAGTCATGGCACATCAGGCAATGTCTATATTGGATTTTGTCTTCTTTTCCATGGTCTCGTGAACTAAGTGAGGTCAGGCATGGTTGGTGTTTAGCTAAAGGAACAGCTGGAAAAGTGGTGGAGGAAAACCCGATTTTAGCAGGTAACTTGTTAACTTGTTTCTGCAAGTCAGCACTCTATTAATACTGACCAAGTATCATTTGGGAAAAACTGTTTCATTGTACCTGATAAATTTGGGGTGGAAGTTTAAAAAAGATACCGAAATCTGACATTTGTGTAATTTTTTCCTCAGATGAGATGTAGCACTGCCAGGTCTGTGCAATAGTTGCTACAGGTTTTTTGGAACACTTTTGGCTTTTCAGAGGGTGGTGGTAATTTATCTGAACCCCCTATTTATTTATTTTTTAAAGTTCTGCTTTAATTTTTTGCGAGTATTTCAAGCGGTGGTCATGAAAGAGTATTTGTATTTCATTCCAGAGGTGGCTTATATAACTGGAAAACTGAAAGATAAAATAATGAAATACTGGAAATCATTGTCTCTTTTTCTTCATAATTGCATTTGCTAATTTTTTTCTTGAAATGTCAATGTACCCAGGAGAATAAAAAGCCTGGGAATTGTCATGGTTTCAAGTGAGTTATAGCTTTACATGGCTGCCTTTTGCCATTGACAATAATAACAGTGTGCTTTTGGTGTAACTAAAGAGTATGTAAAAGACATACAGAATTACTTTCAGAAGATTTGTTTTCTTTTGTTGGTAGGGTGGTGTTGGTTTGGATAATACTACATTGCATGACTGAAAGCAGCATTTTGTTGATCTTCATTCCAGAAAAATTAGGAATCTTTTAAGACTCAAGATTCTAAGATTTAGGATTATTGATACTGAGCATAAAGATGCTTTTAGGTCTTCAAAGAAGAAACAGATACTCTCCAAAATAAGAGGGACTTCCTGTAGCAATTTGAGTTGACATTTTTCATGCAACAAATTCTATCATTTAAGATTTGTTTAAGCTCCTGCTGAAAATGCAGGTCCTATTCTGAGTTACTGTCTGCAGAAACTATAACTGTTGTGAGATACGTGGCAAAATGTGTGCCAGGTTAGAGAAAAATACCTGGATAATCTATGTAATAATAAAAAACCCACATGTAAACTAAATGTAAAAAGAAGAATTGTTATCTTTCTGCATGTATCAGGTTTCTCTCTCCTCACTCCCATTGCACTTTGTTTCAGCAAATGTTTAATATCAGTGCTGTATTCCTTTGTCAGAACCTGCCATTTCATTTTTATTTGTTTCTGTATCTCTTGGAGGCAGGATCAGATCCATGACTTAACTTTCCTTCCTTGTGACTCTTAATTCTGGGATAGTTTTGCTTCTGGCAGTTTCACCTTGAGCTCTCTAGTTTTCCTTAGGTGGTGGACCTTGGAAAATCTTTATTTTCAGGTTACCTGGAGAAGATTCCTCTATTTTCACCTCTCATATTACAATGGTTACTTGGAGGTTTTTCCAAGGTTGCCTGACATGTATGATGAGTAACAGTTTCCCTTGTACTATAGGTACCTGAAGTGGTAGATCTGCTTCTTCGAAGCAAATTGACAAAGCATGGCATGGCATTCATTTTTCATTTTTCTTTTCACTCTTGCTTCTACTCCAAGAATGACATTTTAGTAAGGTGTTCTCTTTTTGCGCCTCTGTTAGCAGTGCTGCCTTCCAGTTGTTTGCCATGGTGTCAAAGTCGTTGGGAGTTGTGGGGAGAAGTTAGGTTCTTGCTTCGCATTCCAGCACTACTTCCTCTTGCCAGTTTTTTCTCTTGGAATCCAGATACTCCTACAGGCTAAGTTTCCTAACTTGCCCTCCAGACTCTGGCACCAGTCAGTCTAGGAAAAACTGGGGTGGTCAGTAGCACCACCTTTCCCGAGTAACTATGTAACTTGAGTAAAGGAGCTCCCTCTCTTTCTGTTCTGTCTTGGAATTGGGACTTGTCTTTCTGTGTTATGGCCAATGCAAATAAAGCAGTCGCTGTGAGCGCTGAGTTGTCCTGTGTTACAGGTGAAGCCTGTGGTCCTTTTGAATGATAAAAATATGGTTTTGCCTTTCATTCCCCACCCCATTCTGAATTTAGTGCTGTTCCATATACTTGCCAAGCTGAAGTTCAGGTCCTTCACACAGTGCTTTATCTGCACTGCCATCCCTTTTAAAAGGGCTCTATAAAATTGTCACCTGATTTATTAGGAATACTACTTAAAGATTTTACCCTACCTGTGTACTTTCAGCTGTCTTTGTAGCTTTCCAGCTTCTTTCTTGTCCTTCTTGAACGTAGGAGTGATGCTTTCTTCCAGTCCTTGGGAACCTCCCCTGATTGCCATGACTTTTTAAAGATCATGGAGTGACCTGGCAATAGTGTTAGGTAGTTTCTTCAGCACTTGTGGGTGCATATCTGACTTGTTTAAAAGTTCCCTAACCTCACCCTCATTCACATGCTGCTCGTCAAGTTTTATATATCAAAGATTAAACTGGATTTATGTTATTGTGAAGCTAAATCACCTGGAGCATGGAAATGGTGAGTTTTGGTGCAGCTAGCAGGTGAACAATAGTATCCTATTGACAAAATGACAAAGGTGTATTGGGATTGCTGGAATGTTGACCATGGCAGTGGCCAGTGGATTGATCCTTGAAGACATAGACAACAATAGGGACTTCATGTCATCTGAATGTGTGCTTCTGAACAGGCTGTGCAACCAAACCACCCTAGGAAGTTTATGCTAAGTAGCGTTAGGTATCCACAGTTTAAGCACTTTTGGAAACTCTTGGGCTTTTGGTAGAATGGACCCCACTGTTAAATTGTATTTGTGTATCATTTTCCTGGTACCAAACAGAAAAACATAAAACTACCAACACAAAAATTGTGTGTGATTATCTATCTGTAGAATTTATTGCTTAATGCAGTGCAGGAAAACTTCTCATTCATACCCTAGCACATTTCTGGCTTCTCTGTGCATATTGAATGCTTGTTATCCTCTTGATCTTTGCCAAACATACTCACATCTTTAGTAGTTCACACGTTTCCAAAATGTACTATTGGTTGTTTTATGAAGTTGAGTGGGTTTTGAGAACTTTGGGTTATGTGTTGATTTTTTTGAATCTCACTTATTAGTGATAACTGCTGTGATATTGGGAGCAGATTGGATAGGAGTGGACCTGGAAATTTTTACTTGCTGTAAAGATAAATTTTTAGATACTACAATTGTTCTTGAGATGCTGCTGTTTAGTGAAAAAACCCCTCCAAACCACAAAGTTCCCATATAGCAGTTAACAAAAATAAGCAATAGAGATTTTATGCACCAGCCCTGATGGAAAGGACATGAATTTCAGTGGAAGTTGGATCAGAAATACTGATGTTTTTATAGTATTTTGCTAATAAAATAATTTCTAATCTGGTTAGACTACAGGGGATACTTTCATCTGAAATGTGTGATTTGGGCTCCTGACATGCAGAAAAAACCTGATGCGAGTTCTGCTTCTACCTTTCCTCTACTTTTTGGTTTTTCCCCTCATTTTTGGCATAAAACATATTAAACAGCTAAACCACTGGAGGAATCAGCTGAATTCAGTAGCAAAAATCTATGTTAGCTTGTACTGCCAGCCGTTGGTTCTTCAGACTTTTCCAGAGAGGCACCAAATTGAATGCTGTACCAAATCAAATTCTCTTGGTACTTCCAACCATCTGTGGGAAAGAAACTATTTGTCTGTGGTGTGCCATAGCTATAACTGAAAGATTTAAAGGCAAAGAGATTTCTTTCTTTTACAAATCACCTGCAAGAATAACCTCTGCTTGTGATGACGTAATGAAGATGAGCTTACAGTTTGCTACATCTTCTCTGAATGATTCCAAATGCAATGCAACAATTCTGAAGTGCACTTTAATACCGTGGATGTAAACAGTCACATTTCTATTTCTTGTTTGAATTCATTATTTTAATTTCTGTCAGATTCATATTTGTGGTTGTAATGTACCCTACGTGGCGAGTGCTCAGAAAACATTAATAAAAAGCTTTGCCAAAGAAATCTGCCTATATACACTACAGTGACTTTACTGTTGAGAATCTTCATGTGTTTATGGAAAAAACCCCATACAAGTTGAGCAAGTCCGATTTGTAGATTTTGTTGCTCAAATACCCAAGTTACTTAATAACTCTAATACAAGAGATAGAGTAGTACAGCAGTTCTATTGATATGTTGGCAAAGAAGCAAACATGACCGGTCTTTACCATCTGTTTATAATGCTATATAAAGAAGACCTTACTGGTTGCCATGGAAACCAGCATTTCCAAAACCACAAGTGTTTGCTTAAAATCTCAGGCCTTCTAAAGTCTTGCATTTTCTGAGGAAAAAATAATTGAAAATATCTGAAGTTTTCCAGTGATTTTTATTTCTTAACAGTTGTTTTGCTGTAAAATACTTTTGGTATTTTTGCACTGTATCTTTTTTCAAGACTTGAGAAATTTGAAGCATGCTGCTGGTAACTTAATGAGCTTATTTGATGCTTAGCAATGATCCACGAAAAGGTGACAGATACTTGTTGGGTTTTAGGTTGATCTTTGTAAAAGGAGGGGTTTTAATTCAGGTGAACAAGCCCAATTGTGATATTGACACAGTGGAATGACAAATACAGAATTTGGGTGGAGGTCGCATTGAAAATACTCCTTGACCTGAGTAAAACCCAGATACATCTCAGTTATCAGAGGTGGTTACTTGGGTCTCACTGAAAAAAAAAAAAGGCTCTCTAGAATCAGAAATCTAGAGAAAAACAGCAAATGAAGATAATGCTGTTAAGAGTTACGGTCTAGGTGTGTCTGTGGTCTCCACTCTTGGCTTGAAATTGTTTTTTTAAAAAGTTTTCTTTGATTACTTGGAACTACTGAAAAACCCTCAAGGTGTAGTATTTAGAGGTATATACATTTGTCATAGGATCTGGGAATTTTTTTTTCTCATTTGAGACTATTTGTATTGCTGCCTTGCACTTTGTACCACTCATCTGCTATGTTTTAAGGTGGTTTTTTCCCCACACCAGCTTACAAAAGGCTTCTGCTTTGTATAACCACTTAACTCTAGTAGGCAGTGACACTGTAGAGGTGCTGCATTTGGAATAATGCTGATGGTTTTCAACCACCTAATTTCTCACTGTATCTAGAAGAAAGCTAGAAAGCTTTTTGTTTATGGCGCTCTTGGCATGTATTTGGCTTGAACTACTTGAAAGGAGAACAATCTATCGAAGCACAAAACTTAGAACCTCTTTCTCACTACTAGTAAAGAGCCTGCGGTGTTTTTAGGGCAGAAATATTTGTGATTAATTCATCTGAATAATGCTGAAAATCAGTGAAGTTATTATCTAGGAATCTTATTCAGTATGGAAGGTTAAAAGAACTTTTTATGTCATTCTGTCATGGCAATACATAGCCTAACATTTTTGCCTTTTTATGTTTCATCCATTTGTAAAACATGCTGTGAGCATTTTCAGTCTGAGATAATGGCCAGGAGTTGACCTATTTCATTGTTACATTTTCCTAGAAAAGTTTATTTAATGCAAAATAAATTTTTATGACAGGCTCTACAATTACAATATTGTTGAAGTGACACTGGACCTCCAGAGGTGTCTGAATTCATTAGCCTTCTGAAGCTAATCATCTTTCTGTCATTCACTGAACTCTTCCAAAATATTTGTATTGCTTTCACTTAGCAGATTATTCCTGCATCTGAGAGAGCCTGTTCCCAGAAAGGTAGTCTTGTGCTTGAGTCCACCTGTTGATACTGGTTGGCGGTGGGGTGTTAGACCTCCCACAAAGTTTAAATAAAGCAAATATTGATGGAGGAATCAGACGCACAAAATTTTAGGCTTCTGTCTAAATATTTGTGGTTAGAAAAATAAGGGTGCCAGACCTGCAAGCTACTCCTGGTCAAAGTAATTGCACTCAGATACTAACTGCATTTTTTGATGTTAGCTTGCCTACTATCCACATCACATTCCAAATCAAGTAGCGGACCAGGAAAAACAGCGGAGACTGGCAGTTGGTTTAAAAATACATTTTGGTGGTTTGTTTCCTGTGTGGTGCCTTTATTGTCATCCTTAAGGTGGTCCTTGTTGCCCTGCCCCTACCACTCATGAGATCTGATGGGTGGAGAGTAGAACGACTTAAAATAACAATAATACTAAATAATCTTTCTTAGTGAATAATCAATGTCTTTGAGACAGATGTCTGATTATAGCTGCCCTTTATTTTTACAGTGCGGTTTTTTCAATGTCCATAGTAGGTGTTTTTCAGATCTTAGATGACCATGCAACCTCAAGACAGCCTTTTTCACACTTAAGTTTCAAACTGTTCCTGTGCATTTACATCTTCATTCAAATTAAAAGGATGATGGTTTTCGTCTTCTCACCAAGCAAGTATTTTTCCTCTTTGTCTTCATCTGGTCATAAGTTTTGCAGAAAAATGGGACTTGATAATGTGTGGGCTTTTTTGTTGTTGTTGGGGGTTTTTGTTTGTTGGTTTTTTGGGCCTTTTTTGTTTGGGTTGGGTTGTTTTGGTTTTTTTTTTTTTTTTTGGTGGGGCTTTGTTTCTTTGTTTGTTTATTGGTTTTGTTTTTAAAAGTAACTCCTCCCATTGATCCTAGGGAATACCCTACCCTGAAGGAAATAAGTGCATCAAAACCCCTGAAAATCATATGCAACTGTGTAGCTGATCTTCATGGGAATGATTCAAATAACCTCTGCCTTTTTGAGAAATCAAATGAAGCTAGTAGGACTGAATAGTAGACTGATACAAGTGTCTAAGTAGGGTTCTACAGTCTCCAGGGGAAACTTTGTGGTTTTTTAATTCAATGATTCGAAGGGGGTATTGATTTCTAGGAGCTGCAAATGCTCAGTTACAATTAACTCCAAGTTACCAAGGCCAAGTATCTGTATGGTTTTTTTTGTGCCTGATCAAAAACCTGTAGTTTCTTAAACTTTTGTCTTTTGAATAAGATTTGGGTTTTCTGGGATCTTGCCCATTTGAATCTCCACAATTTTATTTAACCTTCTGACTTTTATAGTTTCTTGGAAGGCTCCACCTTTTGTGGTCATTGTTGTGTTTTAGAAGTTGTTGGAATTTTCTTCTTGAAAGTCATGCAATATTTGGGATAGTGACTAAAGCCTGAAGAAATGAGTGCATGTAGAAGCTCCAGAAAGAGATCAGTCTCCCTTCCCATCTTGAAAGGTGCTGTGGCTTTTCCTTGAAATTCTTGAAAAAGTTATGTGCAAGACTTTGTCTTGTGATAAATCACTTCTGGGAATGATGCAATTGACCCCAAATTCTGTGCACCTCCTGCCTCCTACCTGGGACTGTAGTTTTCCACACTCCTGGTCCGTGTCAAGATCACATTTAATAAGCAATAAACTGATGAAACTTTGGATGGAATTTTTCACCGTTATTTAAGAAATATTTCTCCTTATAAGCAATATCCCATGAAAATTGAGCAGTTGGAGTCACTTGGGTGGAAAGGACCCTAGGAGTTCTCCTCCAGGAGCTTTCTGTTGTAGAAGGTGTGCTTTTGCAACCTTCTTCCAAGATAAAGCAATGAAGATCATATTTGTTATGTTTCTATTCAGTTTGTGAAGAGTATATTTAGTATTTTAGAGACACACTTTATGTGGATTTCTGGGACTCTTGAATACCTGAATTTTATCCAAGCCGTATTTTAAATGATCTTTAGTCACTCTCTCCAGCCAAGCAGGTGTCTGAAACTTCATAAATGGAAGAAAAGGTACCCAAATTTATACAGTTCTTTGCATCCCAAAAAATACTGCAGCTTTTGTGGAACTGAGCATTTTGAGGCCTCTTTTTTACTGAAGACCTTGGTTGCAATTCATTCCCAAGTACTCATAAGTCTAAGAGTAGCCAAGTAAAAGCACAGATAAAACATTTTCTGTGTTAGTTTTTCAGTGACTCTGCTTGTAGATGTGTAGCTGTGAACCCATAAATTTCAGGCAAGTACTTCCTCACTGGACCCACAACCATTCTGGTTTTGCACATGACTAAGTTACTGTTTTGGCTTACTTTTAACTCCCCAAGCACCACACCACATAACGGTTGAAGTTATTAAAGTTTCTTTGTGTCATAAGTGAAGGCGACACTTCTAAATTGCCTTTTTAATTTTTTTGTCTTTGGATGAAAATCTAGTGCAGAGACTTCACACCAGAGTTGTGTTTGGTTTTTTTTGTCTGTGAAATCTTGTGTTTCTTTGTGATTGGCTTCACAAAGCTAATGGGGTGAGACCCCTTGTTTCTCAGACGCAGGTGGAGCAGGGGGGATGTTACAAGACTCCCTTGTAACCTGGTCTAAGAGCATCTTCCCGTAAAGTGGGACGGGAACATCAGTTCCTCCAAGCCTGGCATGACACATTAATACACAAGTTGCCCTTACTGGATAAGCCCATTCATTCCTAGGCAGTTATATAATGGTGATGAGCCCCATCCTATTTTTCACAAGCATGTTTTTCAGGTAAGGAAATTCCCCAAACCTCAATACTCGTTTTCCACATGCAAAGAGATGTTTAGTTGTCCAAGTCCAAGAATAAGTTTCTAAAACAAACATTCTCATCTGCAGCCTCTAGTGGGCTTTTAAGTTGAAATGGCATGTGGGTTGCAGAGCATCCCTCCTCCTATCATTTCCTGTCAGCTGCATATTTAATTTGAATCCCATTTTTAAATTCTGTTCTCTCGGTGTGAAGTAAGTTTGTCTCCTCTCCCCTTCTGAATCATGCTCAAAGCACATGTCATGACAAGGGTGATTCTCCTCTGCAGAAGTGGCTGTGGATGTTGGAATGGGCCAGGGTTTTTAGAGTGTTCTGGAGAGATGTGCAGAAGGATATTTAATAAATACTTGAAACTTGAGTAGCAGGTAAAAATAAGTTGCTATAGACTGCTGTTAGCATATACTAAATGTATAAAATTGAATGCTCTCAGTATTTAAATATATGCATGTTTGAGTGTGATCATATGGTCAGATGGTGAATCCTATGATTCAGATATGCACATCAATAATACAGTGGTTTAACATCCATTTAAAAAATGAGTATGTCAGAGAGTTTTCTCTTATTTACTTCTGACAAGTCATTAATAAAGTAAATTGGATAAAAGCCCTGAGGCTGGTATTTCTTGCATTTCTAATAAGGAAGCCAAGAATCTTGCCAAGTAGCTCCATGCCTTACCTCTAGTGCTAGATATAGAATTGTCAGTTATAATTCATTTTTAAAAAGTGGCTTGTGTTATTTTTTTTTAATTGACCTGCACCTTTAACCNTCAGTATTTAAATATATGCATGTTTGAGTGTGATCATATGGTCAGATGGTGAATCCTATGATTCAGATATGCACATCAATAATACAGTGGTTTAACATCCATTTAAAAAATGAGTATGTCAGAGAGTTTTCTCTTATTTACTTCTGACAAGTCATTAATAAAGTAAATTGGATAAAAGCCCTGAGGCTGGTATTTCTTGCATTTCTAATAAGGAAGCCAAGAATCTTGCCAAGTAGCTCCATGCCTTACCTCTAGTGCTAGATATAGAATTGTCAGTTATAATTCATTTTTAAAAAGTGGCTTGTGTTATTTTTTTTTAAATGTACCTGCACCTGTAACCACGAGTGCATCCTGATAACCCCTCTATATTGAGCAAAATGGAAGGTACTTCCCTGAGATGTTACAGGCTGAAAACTCTGTTTATATTGTCACATCTGGGACCGTCAGTTTGAATAGAGGGGTTTCTTTTTCAGAATAGTTTGTAATTTAGCCTAAAACTAGCCTGGGCTTTCAATGACACTATCCTACGCTTTCAATGACACTATCCTACGGTTATAAATCTTCTTCATCAGTGTAATTGATTTTGGTTGTGTTATAGACTTGCCCAGCTGCTTTTTATTAGGTTGTGTGAACAGATCATTTTTTTCCCCCTCCTTTTGTTTGACAGCTGAACAGAAAAGGTAGAGGAATGGAATTTCTCTCTGTTTTCCTTCCCCTTGTAACTACACGGGGCTTGTGTATGGCCTGAAACAAAACGATTGATCTTGTCAGTTGGACACCTTCAATAGAATGCATGGAAAGGAAGGGCAAAAATCACTAGAGGAGGTGAGGAGGACAGTGATCTGTCCACTTCAGCCCCTACCAGCAGTCCTGTGGCCACCAAGCACACCTGGGTGGCGGTAGAGGGACTGTGAGGTAACTGATAAAAGGGCTGCAAACCCCACAGCTCCCGCTTGCTTGGGTCGTGAGTAGAACATGTGGGAAGTACTAACAACGTTTATCTAAACATTTAAGAACCCCTTTTTGGCCCTTCCAAAATACACATCAGTTTCGTTGGGAAGTTTGTTCTGCATTCTTCATAATTAATTACATTTGAATTAGCACTAGTACCCATGAGTATGGTCTCTTCTGCTACACCCACTTGCAGAGTCAGTTGACTTCTCAGTTGCCTGTGAGGTTTTTTTGGGGTTTTTTTGCTGCCTTTTGATACCATGAAATTACCCCCATGTCCAGCTCTTCCTTACAGTAACTGTTATAGTTGCCATGTTTCCTCTCTATTGTTTATATTCACAGTTTAATATAATGAAAAAAAGTGCTAGGAATGTAGTTTTGTTTCATGCAAATAATTTTAAAATCTTTGTGGTATTTAAATACTTAAATACAAATGAAGCTTGCAATGAATAGCAGATTTTTATTTTAATAAAAGTGTAAATTACCAGTGGAGTTAAACCTGACAGTTACTGGAGGTTAAAATTCTACTGAAATAGCTGCACGTGTGGAGCAGTACACAAAGCACTAAGTGAAACGTTTGCTTGATTTATTCTGTGCAGCAGACGGACTCTGGTAGTAGGAGGTGTAATTTGCAGCACATTAGCTATTAGCCGGTGTCACTGCCTGAGTGGGTGGTGTGAGTCCCTTGTGCGTGTGCACTGTCACACCGCGCATGTGTCGGAGCCAGGCGCTTCTCCCCTGTGCTGCAAGATGGATTTTTTTTGTGAACACTGTGCTGTATTTAAAACTGTGAATCTGCCAGTTTTCAGCTGGGTTACTCTGTCACACGGATAATATGTGGAGTAAATGCCTTTCCCTTCCCTCCCCCAAATCCTGAATTGTAAAACGAAATTGTAGGGGTGTTTGGCTTTCCTGCCTTTTGCTGGTATGCAGTCCCCCGAGGATGAAGTACGTCATTTGCAGATAACCAGCCTGTAAACTTAAGAGGAAGCAAAATTGTGCTAATGATTTAGGGGGTTTTTTTGGGTACCCTATGCATGCACTTGTGTTGTTCAGCAGAGGTTTTCCAAAAGAGTGTCAGCTTGATGTATCTTTTTTTGTGTGCGCAATTTCACTTGGGTTGCTTTTAGTTCAGTTTTTTCCCTGGAGGCACCTGTCTCCTGCCACATACCCATCAAGACTAATTGCACCATCTGGATTACTTTTGTGTTGCTATTACTTGTGCAGGGTGTCTCTGGGGAGCTTAATTCAGAATGTGAATGTGACCCCTGAAGCCATGTCAAGTAGCTGCAGTAGTTTGTAGTGTCTAAAGGATGATCACCGGAGGCTTTATTTGTTTCAAGTCTAATGCGGTTTGCTTTAGTGTGGATAAGTTACATGTCAGTAACACAACATGTTTTGAAAATGGAGGTAAACTTTGACTACTGGTTTGGTTATTCATAGAAAATCCTGTCTAAAATTACATCCAAACCGTATGTAACATAGAGGGTGTATGATTAGGTGTAGAAATGACAGACGTGTTGCTCCTTATTACTTGACTTTTATGTTCTGTTCTTCCCCCCACCCACAGCTGTGCTTTCCATTAACAGTTTTCTGCTAAGAGTGTAAGGTATTCATTTCTAGTGGTGTTGCAAACACACTGAACAACACTAAACACTTGTTTTTGCTATTGCTACAGACTGAGTATTTTCAACACAGGTAATTTTCTTCTACTGTTCCTCACCTAGTCTGAATCAGGTAAAAGTGCTTCACTTCTAGTGTCTGTCTAGGCAGTGGTTTATTTAAAGGCCAGTGCTCCATGTTCCTGCGATGAACACTTTTTATCTTTACTTTTGTAACCTCCTGTCACTTGACAAGCTGTAGAGCGCTGGGCATGAAAAAACAAAGTGTTCTGATTGTTCAAAGTATCACTATAATTTCCTATTTTTTTTAAAGCGTTATTAATTTCTGATGGTATCTCTGCCTTTAGTAAGACACTGATTTTACCACATACATATGTGGAAAAAAGCAATTTTTTTCCTAAAACCACTTTTCTTTAAAAATGATGGAGTTTTAAATAGTGTTGAGGAAATATATTTGAATTCAGTTGCATCATCTGTATAACTTCTGTGGTTGTGAGTAATGTGGTCGACTGAATTTCAAGCCAGAGAAGTACTTACACCACCACAAACAATTATGAATTCTGTATACGGATGCATACACACTATGTATTATTCATTATATATTTTCTGTTTTTTCCTGGGTAGTTTAATGTTCATTGTGGCTCTGACTTTGGAAATCTATGGAGTTTTAAGTGTGTAACTGTCTCGGCTGCATTCTGTTAAATGTATATTGGAGCATGATAAGAAACGAATTATGTATTTGTGTGTTTGGTGAGAATAGAGATATGTTGGTTACAAATTCACAGAATGCTGAAGGCAAGCAGCTGTCCCCCTCCTACTTAAAATCCCTCACTGCATGTACCCGGTAAACAAAACAAAGGTGCATGTCACAAGACCACAGTGTGTGTGCCTTGAGCGGAGATCTGAGCAGTGCCAGCATTCATGGGTTTGAGTGGCTGGGAAATTCTGGGGGACTGAACTGAAAAAAAGAGAATTTCTGCTTTGGGAAGTTACACAGAATCTCCCTTCCACTGCTTTTTATGTTGTTCTAGTCAGGGTTGCTGTGAGCATGGGATATTCTGAGCTGCCAAGCTCACTGGGCACACCTGACTTGTGCAGGGTGGGCCAGCCTGTCATTCTGCAGGTGAAGCAAATAGGATGTGGGCAGATTATAAAGGCACGGAAGTCATGGCCTCATTTGGCTAGTTAGATTTCACCAGAGCTAAAAGTGTTGTGGGTTGTGGTAAAAAGCCATACTGGCCTTCTCTTATTTTAATTGATCATGGCATTTGTAGGGTGTGGCTGCACTGAGTGGGATCTTGGGCATCCGTGGAGGGAAAAAAAAGTGTTAGCCTGGAATTGGGTGTGTGTGTGAAGATCAATCCCAGAAGCTGACTAGCACCAGCTACCTGGGTGGTCCTGCTCATTCTCCTCTGGGCATAGTTTGGACCATTTCCTCATCACTGTAAAACAGGATGTAAAGACTCAAGCAGTCAAGATTTTATTTGCAGTAGCACAGGAACTTTCACGCAGAAAGGTGCTATTTAAATTATTCTTCTTCATGTTTGTCTGTGTTAATGAAGTAGTGTACAGCAGATACTCCTGCATTGTGAAGCATACACTTAATGAGAAAAGTGCAAACGAAACTTTAGATTGCATCCACTGTTTTCTTTATTCAAACATACTTGCACGATCAACATCCTAGATTTTTTCATTCAGCTGATTTAAAGACAGTTCCGTTTTGATTTCCTTCAGTTATTGGGGCTAAACTTATACTCTGGGATAAAATGAGTTGAAGTGCTTAGTAATTTGTGATGTGGTTCTTCATGCGATTTATTTAATAAATATTTAGATTATATCAGACATATAGGCTCTTATTTATTGGAAATTAGTTTACAAATTTAATAGCATCTGGAATGTATTATCCTTTTGTCTAGCTGTATTGATGAATGTAGGAAGTAGAAAGCAAGTTTGACAAGGACAGGAAGAATACAGTTGGAGACATTGCAGTCAAAATGGAAAGCTAAGCTCACTTTAAAAGAAATTAACTTCTGAGGTGGTGTATCTAAATGGTCATTTGGAATTGCTCTCAACAAATTGGATTTTGAGGTCAGTTTTCTTCTGATCCCAAATTTAAAGTTGTAGCATTTGAAACAGGTTTTTTGTTTAAACCAGCTCATTTCTACTTCATTTATCTCTAACTTTTATTGTGCATCTTTCATCAGTTTCTGCGTTTTCGTGATTTTCCTACAATAGCTAGACCTGTTTTATGTACTGTGCCCTCTGTTCAGAACCACTAAACGGTTTTCTTTCAGCATGTTATTGATTTGGGGTGCACCTTTCTTCCTTTGCCTTTCTTCTCATGATATAGGAGGCTTCTTTTGGCATTTTTTTTTTGCACTTCAGACAAGAAACTGAAAGCTCTTATGTTCCTGTTACAGTAGATTACACTGAATTATTCTGAAATACTCCTGTCATGACATGTGAAATGCAAGAGACATGCTGCTCCTTGAAAATAATCAAGATTTAATTCAATGCTGAATACTTGTTTTTCTCTGCAATAGTAGGATTTCACTGTGTCAGGTAAAGGATGACAAAAGATCATGATTCATAATTGCAATTTATTTCCCTGCAAAATGAATACTAAAGACTTGATGAATGGATGGCAGCCTGAGGTCTAAGTCTTTTTTTCCACTTTGGTACATCCAGTGAACGTGGATTGTGAAAATATGCTTTTTTTTTCTTCTTCTTCCTTTTTTAGGGGTTTTGTGTACGATAGCCGAAACAATTTGCAGATGCGAGGTTTGGTCGTACTGCTAATTTCCAAAGCTGCTGGACCCAGCACAGCAGAACTCTCTTTCCAGCACGACATGGTCAGTGGAATTTATTCCAGGTATGTAGTATGATATACTAAGGTATATTTGATGGGCAATTTCTTGGTGGTATCGAAGCATCCTAAATGGCCTGTTTGCCTGTTAAGGGAAATCAGCACTTACCCAATCACAAAGCTTTGTTTCTCGGGTTTATTATAAGCTTTCCACAGTGAAAAGCATTTCCTACTCTTTGTATAACTGTTATTATATCTTAATTGTGGTTTTTGGGCACAACCAAATTGAAAACATGTGGGTCAATATAGTTGAAAGTTTACATTAAGAGGAACTCAGAATAAAAAAACCCCAATGCTAGAAAATACTTTTAGAGTATTTTCATTTTGATTTGATTCCAATGTTAGTTGGGTACACCTGTTTGCTAGAAATTTCAGAGTGAGATGCCAGCCTTGTGGGACACCAGTTGGTCTCACTGAGCACATAAGTTTTTGTATAGCCTGTTTGAAGGGTATTTTCCCATGCAGCAGCAGTGTAGAAGAAAGTTTTTACCTCCCACATGTCACAGCAGATTTACTGAGCCTACCCTTATGGTTCCTTAGGCTCTCACTGAGATATTTCAGCTGTATTGAGTTCCTAAATATTTTTAAGCTTTAAAAATAAATTTCTTAATACTAGTAACAACAGGAATCAAAATCAGTGGTTGCTCTCCTTTGTATATTTGAGAGTGAACTATTCAATTGAAGTAAGTAATGAGATCTAGTTGAAAATTGTAAAACTTGAATTTTTTTAAATCCTTTTGAAAAATTGTGTGTTGCTTGGTTGTGGAAACAAGACTTGTATTTTTAATTAATTGTGTTTCTGACCTCTGTAATATACTAAATGAAGATGCTTAGTGACATGTTTGCATCCTGATTTCTTTCAAAATGTAAAGGTAGTATCATAGAATTGAAAAGACCAAACAAATAAAATTTTTAAAATATTCGTAGTATCTTAAAATAGCAGAGAAGGAAAATATATATGAATTGGTACAGGCAGGAATAGCAATAAGAAAAAGGACAAGGCTGTAAAGCAGGCTTGTTATGAAAGGCTGTGTTGTCCTTTTCGCTGTTTAATTCCATTCTTATTTTGTTTCATCCCTAATGTCCCCATAGGGTTGTAAAATTTTTATATTTATATGCAAATGATGCTGTATGAAAGCATAATTCTAGTTAGTTAATTATGGCACAGGAGGTATTTTAGTTTGTTTTGTAAATGATTAAAAAAGTTTACCTTGGTATGCCTCATAAAAGGAGAGAAAAAGCATTATTTTTTTGATAACTAAGTTCTTAAGTATGATGATTCTGACCATGGAGGTAAAGTTTGAGCATTTAAAGCTGCCGTTGGGAAGGTGACTAGTGGAAGTATTCATTAAGGAGCAAATAAGACTTTGAATTAATAATGAGCCATTTGGTGTAAATGGACATCATTGGAGTGATGCCAGTTCAACCAACTGAAAATCTAGCCTAATAATCTAAGTTTGAGCAAGTCAATAGCCATTATAATATCTAGTTCAGAGTTACAAAGGTGCTCCAAAAAAGAAGCAGTTTTGAATATGCTCACACAGGTTCACTTAAGGTTCATTACTGTCTGCAAAAGTGATGACTCTGGAGTTGTTAATTTAAATGGATTTTCAATGACACTTTAAGTCCTGCAGCATGATGTAAATACAAGCCAACGTGCCACTGCATTGTTTCATTTTGTGTCATAATGGTCAGCTCTTGCCCTCTGCTGAAGTTGGTGTGGGCTTTGGCTTTGGACTTCTTTCTTTATTTAAGGTACTTTTAAATGTGAGTCTTATTTTTGATTTCCATTTCTCCATTGTATATAGAGAATAGGCAGCTTGTAAAGTTATGTTCTTAAAGGGCTTTTGTGATTTTTTTGACATATATTACAAGTAGTGTTTTAGAAACTGCCTTCTCCTGAAGAAGAACAAAAGGATGTTGTTTTCCATTAGTGCATTTTTGTCTGCTATCTTGGTTGCAATGTAATTGTATATGGTTTGTGTATATTGGACGTATATATCAAAGGGGAAGTATATCAGTGATATGAAGTGAAGAAATATGCTTAATCCTTTATTGCTTATGTGTCTCCAGCTTTGGAAAGTATTTTTTGGAAATAGATTCTCACAGATTTTCAGCTCAGCTGTAATCTATACAGCTCTTTTTGTTGCCATGCCATATAATTACTTCATCTTTATATATAATATTTTGCTGGAAATATTATTTCTAGCACTGTAATGAGCATCTTCACTGCCTCATACTTACGTGCTGTGAACATTATATTGTGGACTATTAGCTGAGATATGGCTCACTTGATTTTAGGATACTTAGTAGTGATTAATTAATTGCATTTCTGAAATCTGAGCATGAGCTAAGTTGTTCCAGTACTTGTCAGTGATTGCACCAGCCCAGTTTTCTTTTCCCAGTGTTTGTGTTGGAACCAGTTCTTGTGCAGTATTTAAATATTCAGTCCTGCAGTAGATAGCCAGGTTACATCAGTCCGCTGTAACTGGTACTACACTAAATGTACAGTCTGTGACCAGGAAGATGTAACAGTGTGTGATAACCATTTAACTTAAAAAAACACACAAAAATATGGTGGACTTTTTCATACTGGAATTTGGCATGTTCTGCATAGCCTCTTCTCGCTATTTTATATTCTTAAATCACAATAAAGCAATACAAAAATTAAAACAGAAAGATACTGAGAGCTGAATTTGAAAAAAAAATTATCCTATTCTCTTGTTCTCTAGATATGTCAATTCAAGGGACAATTGACCTAAATGTATAAAAATAGATTATCCAGCTTCCTAGCTGGCATCTGTTTTTCACTGGTACACAATGGAACAAAACCGATGCCTGCTACCAGAGAGCAATCTTTTCCAGAATAATGAGGATTACAATTTAGGTAGTTACAGGAGCAGGGTTAGTGTAGTTAAATGGTGCTGCCTCTGGCCAGCATTGCCTTCAGCTTTAGCACTTCATAATTTCCAAGAGTCATGGTTTGCCTGCATTAATCTGGGGCCATGGGGGTCATTGTGTGCAAGGGTATCATAGTAACTGCTGGTTGCCTTATGAGCCGTGCTGAAGATAAGGGAGGAAGTGTTATAAAAGCCTGCCTGGCATGCTTTACTCTGTACAGCCACCTCCCTATCGTGTTGGCAGCAACCTGACTTTATTCCTATTGGCGGGGAAAAGAACCTGGCTTTACTTCCAGCTCAGCACCAGTGATCCCAAAAGAGGATGAAGAGAAGTAGCAGCATGATAAACAGCTCTATTTCAGCTGCTGGACAGATTTCCTAAAGTTGAAATTTTCTGCTGGTCTCTTAGCATTAAAGAACATTTTTCCTTGGCTACAGAAGCATTGCAAATATAAGGATCAATTGTAGTGCTCACTACAGAGTATGCAAACAGTATCATGTAAGAGTTGATGTCATCGCCTGTACTCAAGCAAAGCATGCATCCCATATTCCCTTGAAACTCCTTACTCTGGTGCTGAAGAGAAAGCAGAACTCATGTTTGGGTTTAGGCAGAATCGAATTAACAATAATTTATCATGCTAATAGTATCAGAGAGTACCTCAGATGTGACACAGGAGGCTTGAGCTTCACAAGGGCTTTGAGATCCAGTTCCTAACTGGTGATTATGCTAGAGTCTGACACTGCATTGCCTTCTCTCAGAGCAAAACTCACTTGGATAGTTAACTATGCAGCTTGCTGTTACTTTGCTTTGCTGCTGTAAGTGAGGTTGTAATTGAAACTCCAGGATCATGTGGTTTCTGAACACTGACAGCTTTATGCTTCATAGTGGAGCTACATTCTCACAGCTGAAGAGACCAAGACTGGCTTGGGTCTTCTCTCAAAGCACCCAAAGGGGTATCTTTTTCTGTTCACGTCTGGCACTGCCAGACACTACTGCCTGGGGACTGAGGAATCTCCTTGGCTTTATATTGAGTAACGAATGCCTGACATAGCCTCTGTATTGCAGCTTAAAATGCAAGTGACACCAAAGAACAAACTTGGGCCATCTCTGCAGCCCTCAGTATCCTTGGCTCTAATACAGCAAGTTATTTTCTTCTCTCTGTTTTGCCTTTTTTTTCTCCCCCCCCCCCATTTGTGCCAATTTTAAAAATACCCTCTAGTATTGACATCCATAGAGTCTGCTCTGCAGATTTCCTTGGATGCTTGTCAGAGGTTTAAAACAATCCTTTTTTTGTCAAATCTGCCTGTGCATTCACACTGATGGATCCTATGGTCATTGACAAGCAAAGACCTTTTTAATCAATATGTAGATTGGAATATAGAAAGTCCTATTTCAGTTCTGTACTAGAACCTGTTAAATCCAGCAGATTGCTGATTTGGACTGTCGATACTGGACCTTGCACCTTCTTCCTCAGGATGATGCAGCTGACCGTTTTCAGCTCCAGGAATTCGTTGCTTTGCAAGATGAGCATGCTTTACTACAAGGAGGTACTCACTGGATAAACTTGTCTCTGAATCAGAATCCTTCCTGCTGCATGGAAGAGTGGTGGCAATACTGTAGCGACAGGAATCATGAACATAGGCTCCTTGTCCTTAGTGTTTTAATAATGATTTTGGAACCACCATTGATGCTGCTTCCAATAAAAACCCATTTTAAAAGTAATTTGGCCGCAGATGCCAACTCCTTGTTATGGTGATGTGTCTTCTGCTTGTCATGTTCCAATAGTAAGTTGTCCTGAGTACCCTTTTTTGGAGGTGCACACACACACAGGGGTCACAGAGTCTGATTTCACATGCTCTTTGTCATTGTGGCTATACCAAAGTCATCGTATTCTAACCTACTCTAAGGAATGCTTAAAACTTGAATTCAAATCTTAACCAGAGGATTCATTCACCCTTAGGTTGCTTTTTCTCTGAATGTTTCTTTGGTTTGCAAAGAAGTCAGAGGGGATAGGTATCTTTCTAAGGACTGGAAGGACAGAGGACATACTGCTCTGTCCCTTTGCTGTTCTATCTACCTTTCTCCCAGCTTCTTGCTAGATATGAAAACAAACCTTTGCCTTAATTTCCTTTCCCTGTGTTCCAAAGAACTTTATGCCGTCTTCAGAGAAAATTTGACCTTCCATTAACCTCCTTTAGGGTTAACCAGATGCTGCTGATAGTACATCTAGGTTCACAGCATAATTCAAGTTGTAAGGGATATCAGGAGGTCTGTAGACCCACCTCCTTCTGAAGTGGAGTCAGCAATGAGGTCAGACTCATCTAGCTTTCTTCATGAAGGTCAGGTCTTTCAAGAACAGAGTCTTCTTCACAAGGTGATAATCAAGATGTGTTTTAAACAGATGAGTGAGCATTCTACCCCCGGCCTGTAGCCTCATGTTCTGTGTCTAATGCTGTCATTGGTGTGCATTCATGAGTATGGAGCTCGCAAGAGGCCACGCTGATGTTGACATAATTTAGCCTGTTAGGTGTCTTTATGGTCATTTGAAAACTGAAGTATCCAAAGAACTTTCCATCCCAAGAGTTTTAGAATTAGGAATGGCGACTGTGTTAAGGCCTACTTCAAGAGCGCAAGCGTAAAGGTTGTGTCTGTCTTAGGGATATGCCTAAGGTGTATTAGGGACAAATTGCTGTGTATTAATGGGGACACTAGGAATCTCTTCTATTTCTCACAGGTGACAGCTCACCATCTGCAGCTCTATCTGTTCTTCTCCAAAACCCATGCCATGGCAGCCGTAACAGAGGTGATGCTGTGCTTGTTAGAGCACTCTTTAATCGCTGTATGCATGAGGAGCACTCAGGCTGCCTCTGGGGAATCGAAGCTTACAGGAATGATGATCCTTGGACAACTTCAGTCTGCAAAGATAAATATGGACTAGTGTAGTCAAAAGCTTAGAGGTAATATACTGATTATAGTATGCTTTTGAGACTTGCAGTCTTCAAAAATATGTACAAATGAACATTGGTTGGTTGACTTTATGTATGCCTGTGGCCTGGACTGCTGTTGCACTGGGGTTTTATGGGTGAGAAGGATCTGAAATGGCAATACTCTGCTTTATGTATTTAGCACAACAGCATACAGGGTGTGAGGGCACCTTCTCTGGAAATTGAGAAAATGTAGAAGGTGTTCCGCTTCGAATGAAAAACGGAATAAATAACTGCACAAGGATATGCACCTTTGGCTCTACATTCCCTGAGAGCTCCAGTTATTGGCAAGTAGCTTCTATCCTGTTGTTGTGAATGCAGCCAAACAGCTGAGAGATGCTAATGCTCAGATGACTGTCACATCTCCAGTTGTAGTAGATGGCTGCCGTAGCAAAGGGGCTGCCTTCTGCTTTAGGAACAGGTCAATACTCTATGGCAAAAAAAGTCTTTTACTGTGTAAGCTGGATCTCCACTTGCTCAGCTCACCAATGAAGTTTTGTCAGCTGACTCTTTCTGCTGTAGACAAGTTTAAAGATGTTTGTAATTTTAAATAGTTGTTTAAATGCTTTCCAGCTGGAATGTGTTTCCACATTAATCTATATTTGATTTAAGAAATCAGATAGTCCCCCTTTAAAAGAAAGAAAGGAAAAAGCAAATCCATTACAAAGCCTCTTGGCTAATTAGCCATGGCAAACATGAGTAAATTTTGATGAAAGTGGTGAGGTTTATTGTATTGCTAAAGTGTAAATGACACTTAGAGGTTGCTTTGACCTGTTTGCTGTTAAATTTTACAAAAGCCTTCTTTTTACCTTGCATGGTGTAGGTATATCTGTGGACGAATTCTCTTTGAGAGTTATTGTGAAAGGCAAAACACAAATGAAATAAAACCAAAGAAAGACCAAACAAATTATGATTTCAGTACCTACAAAAATGCGAAGAGCACAAGTGTGTGACTCTTCACCTCATTTCAGATCTTGCCCTTCTTTCAGTTTCTGTACTCTGAACTGCAGTGTGTGTTAACTTCAGAGATTGGATTTCACTGTTTCTTACCTTCATATTTTCAAGTGAAAAAATGATTCCAAACCCTACAATGGACTCCTATCATGAGAAGAGTACTTTCATATTTGTAAGAAGCTGGTTTGTTTTTTTTTTTCATTACTACTTTTCTGAGTTTACTAGTAATGGAAACCAAATTAAATTTACCTTGACCTGGTGCAATGCAGAGGGAGTGGCTGTGAACCAAAGTTTGGGAGACCTCATGTTCCATTGCACCTGTCCCCATCAGAGACTGCTAAGTCATGGTAGAACATGTTTAAACAAAATGAAAAGCAATAAATGAGAAAAATTTAGTAAGACCAATAGTGTATGTAGGAACTCAAAACTCAAAGAAGGCAGAGCAGTTATCTTTTGTGTGATGTAAGTATTCAACCTGGGAGTTTTAGTGCAGCATAGCTGTTGCACTTTAAATTCACACTGACTTACTGCACACAAGCCCTGGGTCTCAGCTGCAGATATTGTAGAGATTAATCTTATTAATGGAACTGCTAATTGGTGTTTGACTTCTAATTATAGTAACAATAGGCCATAACAATCAATCCTCACCTTTACTGGGGCACATTAGAACTCTTTATCATAAAAATGATTTCCTTTGGGACTTACTGTTCTTATTCCTATCTTCTGGAAGGCTGGCTTTCAGCAAAGGTACAGTATCCCATCTAGCAAGTACTTTGGAAGCTTAGCTAATTAACTGGTAGAGAAAATGGTCCTAAAATATTCAATATCTAAGTACATTAAGAAGTACAATGCTCTTGACAAAATTGTTTGAAAGATAATGGGAAAAGTATGTCAAAATATGAGCAGTGATGTCTTTTATAATCTTTAAGAAATATATAATTTTGTCTCCCAGTCCTTGTTAGCTTTCCCATAGCTTTTAGTGAGAGGAAATCCAAGCAGTTATTCTAAATTATTCTATTTAGTTTTTTCTCTCCAGGATAAATCCTGTGAGATTCATCATCTCATTTACAAGATGAGTCTCAGGAGATGAAAAGCACATACAACTTGATTACATATTCCTATTGATCATCTTCCATCCACAACAATAAAAATCAACTACAAATACAAATCTAACAATATTACTAATTCATTACAACCAGTACTTTTCTTCATTAACTTTTATTGTTTTCAGCATACTTAGCATGTGCTATGCAGCAATTATATGTTGATTAAGAAAAGGTCTTCTCCTTACATTGTAGAATAAATAAAAAGGCACTGCATTAGAGCTGATCAAAGACTGTTCAGAGGTATGGGCTCAAATCTTGTTCAAAGTAAGTCTGTATAGCACTAGATAGCTGAGCAAGGTAAACTCAGCATGTACATCACAAAGTGTATTTGGTTTCCATTTTAAAAAGGAAGTGATTTTCAGTGTCAGAGAAAGCATGGTAGGGATGGCTTACCTTAGACGAACTGTAATGTTGCCTCTGTCTGTCTGTCCGGCCGTCCCTTTTCTTGGAGCTTCTTTCTCCCATTGCTTGTGAGATGAGAACTGGACTGCCACGGTGTGCAGCATAGCATACAAAACCAGAGCAGCACTGCTGGAATTCTGCAGTGGGTCAGGAGCAGCCATGGGAGCAAAAAAGCCCCGCTTTGACCCCAGTGGGAACTTTTCAGAGAAAGGCCAGGTGACCTGTTGGTAACAAGACCTGGCACAGCCTTCCCTGGGGCGTGGCATCACCACACACCAGAGCACTTCACCAGAGCTGTGTTTGCTGTAAAATCTTTCCCTTGCAACAGTTTTCTACTTGAGAACTTTCACATTTCCTTTACAAAAAGTGTAATAGTATTTGTGAAGAGAAATTGCCAACCATCACCTAAGTACAATCTGCTGCTGTGATGAAAGCACACAACATCTTTAGGGACTGCTTATCCATCAGAGCTATGACATCAATGTGGCCAATTGCTGCATTCCCAAGTTCCTAAATAACTATATCAATGTAACTTGTCCTACAGTCCCAAAATATTTCTCATGCTTTTCTACCTGCTGAAGTACCACCTAACCTCTTTCTGTCCTATTAATGTCTCCCTTGACAAATTTTACGATGCAGTTAGGCAGTTTCAGTACAAATTTCTGCAATTCTTGGAAAATTGTAGCAGTATGAAGTTAAGTATTACAAGGCATACTGCACCAATTAATTTATTTTCTTAGTATGATTCAGTCAGTACTCTGATGTAATGTAACTGAAGAGATATTACAACATTTTTCATCTGCTGGGGTGGAGTTGAGAAGGTCTTCATTTTACTCCACACGTATATGTACATGAAGATATGAGACTGTATGAAGATTATGCAATGTTCTTTCTCTTCCACTTGAAATAATGACATGTTCTGGACCCTAATCACATTAAGTGAATGAATATTTCTTGTGGCTTCATTGGTATCTGGCCTTTAACCTTTAGTAGATTTTCATGCAGAATTTGACAGCTCTGAGATGCTTCTGGAGCAAACAATAATAAAAGAGAAAGGCAGCAATAATGTGCTGGTGGTGTAGACAGGGCATTGTATTCCTGGACAACGAAATTTGGTTATTTGTAATATATTCCAGTATAAAGGTGGGTGTGTGACTACATAGGTGAGAGTGATTGATGATTTGAGAAGAGGAATAAAGTGTTGGAGACTAGGGATAAAGATTTCAAGAATATGAATGAGATATGGTATTCTCACTGTGTTGTATTTGAGAAGATGCTTATACAATCAAAAGAGAAATCAGAAAGATGATGGGTTTTTTATATGGTTTGCAGCAATTGAAAACTTCTGATCAGCAGTGCCAGCATGATTGTGGAGCATGTTTGTTACATGTGAGATTTCGTGAGCTTGATTGCCCAGTTCTTGAAGGCCATTTAAGTATTTGGAGTTGTAGTTTTTAATTTTTCCAAAGACTTGGCCAAATTTGTGTACATTTTTGTGGAAAGAGAAGATGCAGTTAAATAAATTACTCATCTGTTACTGCCAGAAAGGGAATAAACAATAAAACAAGGGGTTTTTTATACTGTATTGTATTTCTGATTTCTTTCTCATCATTGTTATTTTCACCTAGACACTGTTGTGTGGAAGGCTTGCTTCAGTCTCTTATGGCTGAAATTTCATTCTGGCTTTTGATATCTGTGCAACAAAACCAGTAAAAAAAGTTCAGCTACGCTCGTATGTTGTTCCAGCGGGCAAATTACATTTCATCAAAGCTCCCGTATTAGTCACAGTCAGGAAAGGATCCTGTTTTGGACTCTGGTAGGAATTCTGCAGAAATAAAGTTTGCTCTTGAAGGTGGCTTATTAGCAGAGAGCTGTCTCTCCATCATCACTCGCTTGGGGTTAATGTTGCTTGAATTGGTTGATGTCATTTTATCCCTTGTTAAAGTGTGTAGATTAAATCATTCTGGAATGAAAGAACCAAAAAATGAAGGCATGAAATTTTCAGATACCTTATAGAACTGCTTTTAATAAGGTAAAAATAGATGGAAATTGTGCCAGTGATATAATAGCAAGTCATTTTTTTAATCAAAGGACAAACTTTTCTCAATATCACACCGTACTCCATTTGCATAAAGTATATATGAATAATAATGACAAAACTTTACAGACCTCAACAGCACCAAATGCTTGTTACTATGCTGATATGGTCCCAGAAGCAGCAGTCATTGCCTTGCTCCAAAAGGTTTATTATCCTTTCCCTGCTGGCAATTCTGTCAACACACCTGGTGTAAGGGGCAAGGTCTCTGAGAAGTCTGCTCCCTGCCTTTAGCTATTAGTCTCTTTCCTTGTACATGGCAGGCAATACCCATCTGCTGCATACTTCTGCTTTGTGAAAAGCAAAAGTATTCCTGTAAAAAACCATTTTAATATGTGGTATTAATGTCCCTATCCAATTCTGAACTGTGGAAGTTCAGGAGGGGAGAGGAGAGCACCTGTGACAACCATACTTTTAATTGCTGACTAACAGAAATGTAGTTACAGCTGTTCAGAATATGACAGGTTTGCTTCATAGCATGAGCTGTCTGCGGTTGTGCAAGCAGTATATGTTTTGATTTTTTAATCCCCTCTGTATCTTGGATATTTATGGGTATTTCAGAATACACAGTAATTCTTATATAAGCATGATAAAAAAATATATATAGTTATAAAATAAACCGCAGCCCTATTTGGTACACTGTATTCTGGTGATTCACATTTTATTTTTTAATGCCTTTTTCCTGTGCAGTTAGGCATATGAGCAATCTATTCTCTTAACAGGACTGCTCATTTATCAAGTGTTCATTCTTCACAGCATAAAAAAGGTTACCTTCTTTGCTCTCAGATAAAAAGGTTCCATGTATTTCAGGTGTCATTAGTACTAGAGATTTAATGTCAAGGTTAGTGCACCTTGTCTTTCAGCTACATTGAATACAATTACAGACAAACTCTTCAGAGAGATTTCAGAGAAAAACTGGAAGTGAAAGTCAAGCTGGTGGTCTCAGAATAGCTGACAGTGCACAGCAATGGGAATTTCTGTTAATAGTGGTTCAAACTCTCTCCCATAGTCATTGCAAATAAAATTGCAGCCATGCTTCAGTCTTGCAGAGCTGAGAAACAACTAATAAAAAGGGTAAAATTCACAAAATTAATTGTTAGTAGCCTGTTTCTTGCATTTACCTGCAAGTGAGACCTTTTATTTCCCTTCATATCTTTGTAGCTGGTTTTAGTGCAAGTATTTAAATATTTTGGCTAAATAAACCACAGGATAGTCAAAACTATTTTTAAACCATGATGTGAAATTTCTTACGGAATAGATGCATGAGATGTAATTGGAGGATACATGTTGTTGAGGGGCTGTAGAGCCAATATGGGTAATCCTGGATGGATGGGCACCCTGGGTGGTGCCCACAAGCAGTCTGGCCGACACATGCTGCCATCAAATGGGAAGGAATGTTGGTCATTTCCATAACAAAATTTGTGATTTTCTCCATCGTCATGTTCCTTTTGATTTCTGCTGTGGTGATAGCAAGGTCATCCAGTCTACAAATGAATCCTTTGGTTCATACCTCATCTTTTGAGGGTTTTGGTCAACATACCTTATTCAGTTCTGAGTCTTACTGTCTATCCTTGCATCGTGTATCCTACCATCACATTTTCCCAAAGCCATGCTACAGCAGCTGTTGCCAAAGCTTTTGATCACCTCCTATCTTGCCATTTTTTGACTCTTATTTACAATACCTAAAATTTGCTCACTTCAGTAAGCCAAAAGGAAAGCCTTCATGCTTACTCCATTGTTAACTCTTCTTTTGGCTTGCTCTTCTTTCACCCCAGCAGTTTAAAATGCCTTATTTTTACCTTTGGCTATTAGAAATATAACCCATTGGTTTTAAGGAAACAGTGGTTGTTTTGTTGTTTCTAAACCTGTTGCAGTTGTGCAGAGGTGGGCTTTCTTGTGAGCAGTTTTTTTGATGTTGGCTACTGGTGTTCATTTTTGAATTAACATTAGCATTTAAACTTAACCTGCATTGTCTGGAAACTTAGCATGGAAATAACTCTATAAAACTTCTGTGTTATGTTTGCTGTGTTCTGTTTAGACCTTTAAATTAGCCTGATGCCCTTTGAGTTGTATAATGAATCAGGGCTTGCATTTGTTTCGCATTGCAGAAGTTTCATATTTGGTGGTGTCTGCCTGCAAAAGTGCCACCTTGTTAGGGTAAGTGGTTTTGTCAGTAATAAAATTAACTGTACGAAGGGCAGGTAGTAGGATGACCTTTTTGCAAAATATTGCTGTTAACTAAATACAGTAAACAAGTTTTTTACCAGAGTACCTGTTCAGTTGTCGTAAGACTGGCATTGCCTGGAATTAATGGAATTCTTTTTAATTTTGTAAGCATTTTTTCTAAGACCCTATTAAATAAAACTTGCTTTTTGTCTTTCAAACAATTTAAAAACACAGATAAAATTTGTTGGTCAATTTAACTAGGAAATTTCATGAGTGGGTTGTCAAACTGGAGATGTGCTGTTAACATTGGTCTGTGTTCTTTAGCTGCTAAGCATTCACTAAGGATGCAAGAAGTCCAGGTTTGGCTTTCTCAAGAATTTGAAAGGATGCAAAAGTACTCCTCTGCCTGAATTTTCAGCAAATTTCTCTAAATACAGGGATATAGGACATCTGGGTCAGGAATGCCTGAGTTTGTAATGTTGTTTCCCTCCTAGTAACTTACTTAGCCGAGCAGGATCTGGAGTCCAGGTGTCCCACCGTTCTCTCCTGGATACTGACCTTTTTCACTCTTTTGCCATCTGGCTGAATGAATAATTCAAGGTTTTGTGTGATGGCAGAGTAACTTGGCAGGAGTGGCCGAGGAAGGAGGTGTGAGGATGCCCTGGCCATGAGAGCTGGGTGGCTGCCTGATGGGAGACCCAGATTCCCGAGTGATGCACTGCATGCTTCGAAAGAGGAACCTGGACCGAAGAGACAATTCTCTGTAGTCATGTTGTCAGGTGGCATGTCCAGTACCTAAGTTCTTCCTCTCTTTCACAGTTTTATGACTTCCAAATGCTGGCTGTTACTTGGAGTTTGGGGGACATTGGCATGTTTTTGAACAGTAGACCTATCTTTGCTTGTGCTGACAAATTTTCACTTTTGCCTCGTTACATCTTTTCACCCCCATACCATCTCTAAACACAAAAAGGCAGGAAAATAAATGTCTCCAACAGTAATTTTCTAACTGGAAGTCAACATATGCAGCTGAGTAGAAAGGTACTTTAAATCATCTTACAGGTGTTTTCTCAGAGATGACACTCTAGTTATTTGAGACAACTTGTTTTTTCCACCTGCTGTGAAGGATGAGTTGCCTTTTGGACACTTAAATATTTCCATGCTGCTAAAGCAGCAGATTGAAAAGCAGATGAGAAGATTCAAAGCCAAGGCTGAAAGTTCAGTTTCAACTTTTAGTTTTCTGACTTTTGTCACTTTGTGTCACAACCTAGCTGTTGTTTTCACTTAGAGTTATTAATTAAGTAGTACTGGGTTTACCCATTTAAAATTGGTTATCTTTCTTTGCAGCAAATGACAGTGAATTTCATTCCTTTTAGTATCCTGCGTTAGATAATAGTTTAGAGAATAATAGATTCCAGGGACCTTTGATCTACCATTACTGTAAAATAAAAATAAAACTTAATTTTTTTTTTCCCACTGACCGTAATGATTTTAACCTTGTGTACTAATTTGAATGGGCTTATGGGGGCAGAGTCTTAAATGAGACACAAATGAAGGAAAAATTGCTAATGCTGCCACTGTATATCTAATGAGCACTGTGTAATAAACCATAACCTCTTCAACATTTCTGTGGAAAATGGTGTGATTATTTTGGATGGCTGGCCCTCTGTGTACGGCTCATTACCATCTGGCATAATGTGTATTGATATAGCCTGTAATTGTCAACTCTTATTTGACATGCTGCCTTTAATAAATGTGACTTGCATGGCTAGAACTTCCTAATGGTTATATGGAAAACTGTAATTAAATAAAACATGTATACTTACGTAAAATACACACCCTTATATCCATAAAATAATTTTGTAGGTCTCTGTTTTTCTTTATTTCCTGTTCTTAGCGGGAATACTTGTATGTATTCCCAGGTTAGTACTGCATTACCAGCGTGGATACCTAAATATGTGAAGACAGGCATGAATCTTGAATGTAGCTTGTTTCCTCTTGCAGAACTTGCTTCAAATACATTTTAAAATATTTATTTTCTATGCATTGTAAGACAGAATTAATATACCTGCTGTAATAGAATGGGTTCCCTGCCTGATGGTGGCTGTGCGTGTTCCTGTGCTGGGAATGGGAGGTAACTCTCATGGGCCAAATGGCTCTGGTTTTGATGTTTCTGCTGATGAAGGTGGCTGAAATAAATGCATTTGTAAATCTCAGTGCTGAGAGTATTTATACCTCCTTAAAAGTAAATGGGCTTCTGGCCAATGATAAGTTTTCAGATACAGGGACCAACATATGCTGCCAAATCTAGTCATCTTTCGTTTATTATCTGAAAAGTTTCCTTTCCTTGCCTTTATGGTTCATTAATACATGAATAACTAAGAGATCTCATTCTGGTAGTCAGATAGAATTTCCCCAACTTTAATCAATTTTAATATTTGTGCAATGGGTGTTCATCAGGTGTTACCTTCAGTTGCACTGTAGATGGAGAGTCCATTGTTGCTCTTTGTAAGAGATTTTGGAAAGTGCCTTCCCTTTGTTCTTTTTGGATTTCCTTAGGTTCAGGCTACTGGATCTTATTTTTTGTTTGCTTGATAATCAGCATATTCTCTTGAATTTGTTTTCTGTAGTGTACATACTTAACCTTTTTTAAAATGTCCGTGACCAAATCTACTGATCCAGTATCAGCCTTCTCCGTGCATGAAGTAGCTTTTGTTCCTCACTTCATCTGTTTGTTTTGCTTTGATTGTTAGTATGACTCTTTTCAACATTTTTGTCCTTTCTCAAATTCTTCTCGACTGAAGTTTTCAAGTAATAATTTTTACTGGTATCAGAAACTCAGGGTTGACAGAAACACTGCTTTTGCTAATATTCTTCCCTTAAATCATCTGTGGATCCTACTGCTCTCTGACCACAGCTGCATTCTGTATCTTAGCTGATTATCTTGGATGACCTGTTCCTTTGCCCTCCTTCCACCCTTTTCCAGACTTTGGGTTCTTGTTTCTTGAAAGAGTCTCTAGTCCTGTATGTATTTGGTGTGCATTGAGATCTTTTGATTTACTTTTTTTTTGCATTGCGTATTTTAACTTGAGTAAAGCATATTGAACCAGCTCAGTTGACTCTGTATTGAGGATGATTCATTCGCTTTGCTTTTTATTACCTGTGTTATTCCTTTTCTGTTGCATTCTCTCCTGAGTGTAAGTTCTCTGGATCTGCTAACTGTAAAATCTTACCCACTGCTGCTGTTCATGAGCATTATTCGCTTCTGGGCCAAGAAATATAAACACTTGCTTGTGTAAATGCGTTGCTTAAAATATATCAGGCTTTCTAAAGGGCCTTTATGTGGTTTTGTTTCTGTCTAACCTTACATAAAGGACCAGTGCAGTTCTTAAAGTTGTTCTTAGGTTTGAAGTTTTTTTAGCATGTCCTTTTTTAAATTGCCTTTGCTCAGCTCCCTGTCCATCTCTGTATTTTCTCATCCTGTCCTTTATCAGTTTTCTTCCGTGCCTAGTTTCTCTGGTTTGTATTTGGTCCTATCAGTTTTTCAGTTTGTCTAAGCTATATAGGGAAGGATTTACAGCTGATTTGGCTTTGTCTGAATCACAGTTTTTTGGCTTTTTGTTTTGTTTTTAATCAGCTTAGTCTTTTTAATTGGGAATTTGTGGCTTTTTGGTCATATAGCAAAATATTCGTAAGGAGTTTCCAAAAAGTATTCAAATTTTTCTTTTTAATTTATCTGACTGATTCAGCTTGCTTTATCATTGAAAATATTGCTCATGGATAATATATGCCTGTGAATATTGTCTGTTGTGTATATAAAGAATGTTTGTATACTGGAGTATATTGTTTTCATATAACAAATGTATTGAACTCACGTTCACTTGTACCTAGATTTTTCTGGTGTGAGGTCTTTGTAGCAAATTGAATCTTTAATATAGAGAATTCAAGTTAAATGCAACATTCCTTGAGCTAGCAAAATTCCTTTTAGAAATTCAACCTAGTGTCAATACATTGCCAATATACCTACATATTGCCAATATACATTATTGCATGAGCATACTGAACACTGAATATCATTATTTACAAAATGAGAGAAGTAGATGTTTGAAGAAGTAAACATCTTAGCTTGTGCTGTTACTTGATGAAGTACTTAATATGGTCTACATAGCTGTTCATATAGTCTATAGCAGATACCAAATGGAATTTCAACTTGCCTTTTATTAGAAGTTTAAATCTTGATAATTGCCTTATAAAACCAAAATATTGCATTTGACAGCTTTACTTCATTTTGGAAATGTGAATCTTCCCATAGGGATAACCAGTGATTTTAAAATGTGATTATGATATCTGATTTTATAAATTTGACAATATGCTTATAAATTAGTAGCTCTAAATTTTATTACTGATTTTTGGCATCAGTGTTCAAGTAATCCAAGAAATCTTTTTCCAGATAACTTATTAATTTTTTCTTTCCATCTTCAGGTGAATACTCATGTTTTTTCCTTTGGTTTGATCAGTTAGGTTAAGCTAGCCATCCTTCCTTTAAAAAATAAAAAAGCCATAAAACCTAAGCTGTAAAGCTATTTTTTTTAACAATACTTACATAAGTACTGGCTCATGTCTCGAGTGTGTTTCTTCTCTAGCAGTGTAGGAAGGATCTCTGAGAACAGGAAAAGTATTTGATATCTCCCTCTTTAACGGTTTCTAGTGCTTATGAAATCTCAAATAGAATACAAAGCTATTTAAGTTTCTCATATCCTGGTTTGTGGGGATTAAAAAACATACCCAGGCCTGCTGCCACTTCTCGCTGTTCTTTTAATACCTGTCCCTTGCAGAATGGCCTTTGTATTCTTCTTGCTAATAAAGTCCCAACGTGACAAGATTTGTCTTTACAGTGCGTGTATCTGGATTCTTACCATGTCAGCCCAGCCTGCCTGCTCCTCATTGCTCACACAGCTGCATTGTCACTGGTTTCTGGATCTCACAGTAGCTACGTACCTCTTACTGAGCAGGTTTCCTCTTGATATTCCCTTCTTTATTGGTCCCAGCCTGGGTGCCTGCCTCTGGGAACTGGAAAGCATCAGTTTGACTTAGTGATTCTGGTGGTATTTTCCTTCTGGCTTTTCAGATTAACACTTTTTCCTTTTAAACTGAGCTTGAAGTAGTGATCCTTACCAGGTCTTTGTCTAGATTCTCTCACCTGTTTTCCATAGCTGATGCTTTTGTTTCCAGACTGGGATTATTCTTCTTTTAGGCTGTGTGACTTGAAAGGGCAATTGCTGTGATGAGGCCATCCAACCCAAGAAAAATGTGGTATAGGTTGTGATCACTTTTTTTTTGGCCACTGATGCTGATTATAGGAGTAAGCCAGACACAAGTTCACCAGTTAGGGCTTTGTTTTGCTGGGGATGATGGTGCAGATGTGGATTCTTGCAATCTGGTACAGGTAGCTGGCTCCCAGGCTCGAGGGCTCCTGGCTACACCGTGGTGACACAGTGGTGGCTGTGTTGGCACTTTGGTGGCAGTAGTTGGAAACTGATCCAAGTTGGTTCACTTGCATATTGCATCTGGAGTACATGGGAATTGGTTGTTCTGTTGTAGACCTAACAATGAAGACAAGATCTGCAAAAACCCTTCTTTATAATTCCTGCACTAAAGAAGGGAACAGGACCTTGGCTTCAAGTCAGGCTTCTCTTTCTCCACTGCCAGCCACCTAAAATGCTTAGGGAAACTGGCTTGCCAAGTTTAAGTGAATGTCTGCCCACTAAAAATCAGAAAACATTTTCAAATCCTGTAATTGGCTGAGGGAAGATCTTACTAAGACAAAATACGGAAAAGAGCCTAAGCAATAATCAGTGGTGGGGGTGACAGTGAAAATGTAAGGTCTGTTCAAAAATAAATAAAGAAAAATACATGAAGGAGTATTGGTAGAAATTTTACTTCCAAAACTTTGTGATACTAGGAAGGGAAGGAGATGAAAGAGGTAGGATATGTAGACAGTTTAAAAATAAACTGGTTGTTAGGAATGCAATTAAAAAGCATACTCAACAAACTTCATGGAACTGATGTATTTCAACTTGATTTATCCCTCAGGTGGAAGACGCTCCTGCAGTAGTTTAGTGACCAGGATAGAAGGAACCACAGAAGTCTTGGTCTCTAACCTTATTTAAAGGATAGGAGTGGGTAGATGTTTTCTGCTGGATGACAGACACATGAGCCATGGTAATGTGGTGAATATTTGGTGCTCTGCTCGAATCTGCTGCTTTCCCCTGAAGATTTTTCCTGTTAGTGAAACCACAGCATCTGCCATACATGTTGACTGGCTTAAACACCTGCCCCCCTGCCATTTAATTTCTTACAAAAGAGACTATACACAGAAGATGGGAATGAGACTTTCCATCACTATGATGCTATTTGTTACTCACTAGGCTTTGTTCCTCTAATCATGGTTTATTAACCATGGCATTGACTTTGACAGGTGAATGGAAAAAAGACCTGTAAAAATCACTGCCCTTCCTTGCTGTGTAACTAAGTGGGCTATCTTGGTGCAGCACCAGCTAGTACCCAGAGCATACAAGATCAACCTGAATGTAGTTTAAGCACCTTCTTGTCTTCATAGAATTTTTCTTTCTGTTCTCTGCTTACGAAAAATGTAAAATCAGATACCAAGTGCTGCCCAAATACATTGTCAGTACCTGAGATAATTACTTTAATTCTTCAGTTAATGCTTTTTCATATGTAATTTTTCGTTAAAGAACTACTTCTTTTTATTTCAGATTCATAGGTGTGTGTATATATAGATTATTATAGTTGTCACTGAAATGGAATTGATGCTGGTATTTTTTTTAAAAAAAAATTTAACACTGAATGTAAGGCTTTTCATCCAAATTAATCCTTTTTGTATTGAAGGGAAACTATTGAATTGACAATCACAAAGAAAATGTTCAAATCTTGGGTGTGTACTGTTAGTCACTTTAATTCAAAGCTTCAATGATAAGAGTTCTTAAAGAATTTTTGATCTATCACTTTCATTATCTTTGTTCATAGTAGTTGCTTCAGAAATTTTCAAATGTGATTTTTAGTGGCTAATTTAAGTCTTTGGCCCCTTTCTGTGAAATATCATGCCTAAGAATGACATTTTTAATTATTAAATGTTTCTTTGCATAACCTGTCATCCCTTGAGAAGCCCAGTGTAGTTCTGATGGTTAGCTGATAATGAAAGGTAAACTAACTCAAGTTCTCTTGCTGTTACTGAGAACTTGAATTTCCATTACAAATATTGCAGAGGAGTATTTAAGCTGAAGTACTCTTTTGTTCACAGCAATACAACTGTACTATTCCATATGTCTCTTTTATCATGTTTTATGCAATCCTATTATTTCTTTCTAGAGTAGGACTTGAAATTAGGAACTGAAGTCACTTGTAAGAACTCTTGAAGCAATTGTACTGGCTTCTTGAAGGCTGCTCAGAAGTTTATCAAAGTTCAGCAAAACATACTTAAATGTCAGTCATCTGTGTGCTTTCATTGAAGGATGGGAGCAAAGAGAGGGAATAGAAATTGCACTTGTTTTACTTGTTGCAGGGTCTAATTGTCCATATAACTTAATTTTTGTTTTCCTAGTATTTTCCTGCAAGCTGGTGTTGCCCAGTCCTGGTGTCAGTGTAGCTCCGATGGACGTTGCTGAAGAGCTGTTTAATTACTCGTGGAGTTAGTTTTTCTTTTGTGTTTCCAGGATGACGTTTACAGCCTGAGGAGCTCATAATCTAAGGGATACTTTATAGCAAGCATTTAACAGAGGTTTAGGTTAGGAGCGCTGGTACTGAAAGTGCAGGAGCAAGGAGTCAGAAGCAAGTGTTAAACCACAGCAGCCAGTTAGATTATGGCCCATCAAAACTTCTTAGTAAGGTGCCCCAGGTATTGTCCAAGCCTCTGTACCGTTGTCATTGGAACAGCCATTTATGTCTTCATGTATTTCTGCATGTGCATGTGGGTTGATTTTTGTAAAAGGAGAAAGAAAAGGTGGTTATGGCATGTGTGGAGACCAAAACAGTATCATTTCTTCAAATGTGATGCCTGTAAGTGGAGTCTGGGGCATTTGGTGGTGTTTTGCAGGGAGTTCTTGCGTCAGAGGTGAAAGGCATGGAAGTATGTTAGCATTTGGTGAAAAAGCTTTCCTGGTACTTAGCCCACTTCCATTTAGGAACTTTGTGTATTTAGAAATGTTGGCTGTTTTCTCAGTACTACCTTGTGCTGAGGTAAGTACAGGTAATTCTTGTGGCAACCACTTCTTTGTTTTGTGACTGTGGGCTCTGGAGTGAAAACAGGATGGAAGCAGTCAGAGTTTGTCATCCCATTGCCCTGTTTCTAAGTCCAGTTTTGCTTAAACATTATTTTTTTGTATGTTGGGGTTGGCTGCTTTCAAATACAAAATTACCTAATCACCAAATTGTACTCCTGGTGGAGAAAGCTGTGTATAGTATTTCTTCAGCCTTTTAGCAGCAGCTTCGTAACAGCAGTGTTTTATTTGTTGGATGCTGGTCTTTACAAAATCATGTCAAGGATCCTCCTGTATCCGTGGCACTGTGGACTTGTTATTGTGCCTGGGTATTATAGAGATTATGACAAAAAGCATTACAAAATGCATTGCTTGGGATTTCTGCAATAGCACTGATTCTTGTATTTTTAGTCTGCTAGGGAGAGAGAGTGGAAGAGCAGTATGTAAGATCAGAATTAGGCATAGATTATCTGCCTAATATGGCTCTTGTTAGCACAAATAATGTGAATACCATTTGAAGAACAAACGGATTATAGAAAAAGAAATGAAAACATCCAGATCCTGAGCATTTGGAAAGCATGACACTGATGTATTTGTGTAACCTTTTCATGAAGAGCGATGCTGAAGTCAAAGAGGGGATTTTGATTTCCTTCATTAAAAGCTTATTAAATGAAGAAATAGGACAGTCGTTGTTTTGCTTCAATAGTTGGGGGTCACAGAGGCGGGCCTGGTCTCCTCAGGATATTAATGCCTGCTTTCAGCTGGGGGAAATGAGCCGTCGCCTGAGTTAGCTGCAGCTTTATGTGCTCGTCACTAGGGATCCCCATATGTCCTGGGATCTGCGGCAGTCGGAAATGGCAGAGCTCGGCAGCAGGGAGCAGAGGGCTCTCATTGCTATTCATAACAGGTAGCTCGGCTCAATCTGCCCAGAGCAAGTCTGTTTAATGTTGATCAGCTGTCCATCTGATAAACCGAATTGATATGGACATTTCCTCCAAGGGCTGCCCTCACAATGACAGCAGGAGCATCGGGATGTCTTGTTAGTCTTTTTCTCCGAGCTTGAAAATTTATTAACTCTTTGTTAGAGCTGAGCCAAGCATGATTACAATAGTGCTACTGGGTTGTGTGAGTTTCTCCCTCACCTCTTTGAAAAGCAGACCTCAACCTTCAGATTTCTTATCTATGTGGAGAATGACTATAGCTGTTTGGTTTTTTGAATTGTTTTTCTTTGCATGGAGCCAACAATTTGTGAATTATAAAGGCAGCTTTTAAAACAGCTTAGTTTTTTTGTACACGGCAAAATACATCAGGAACCTTTATTTATGCTCTCCCTCCAGCTCATCTGCCTTTTGTGTGCCTGCCCAGGCCGTGTGACTACCCGTGCTCTTCTCTCTTACTAATTGGCACTGACCACTGCCCTGAAACAGTTGCTGCTGGGGCTCTTCGCAGGTCACATATATTTGGGGCAGAAGGTTACTTTAGATTAATATAGTTTGGGGCAGTTGGAACACATGTGCACTGTCCAGAGGAAACAGAATTAATTTGCTCAGCACTATGTTAGTACTGAGGCAGAATCTAACCTGAGCATGTTCCAGCAGGTGTATTTGTATGTGAAGGTACAGAGTAGTTTGGTTACTCAATGAATCAGTGCTTGGACACTTCTGAATAAGCACAGAGAACATAACATGCCTTTGTACTATGTTATAATTAATTAGAACTTTAAGGCCTTTAGTCATCTGCTTAGTTGAGGGCATGGATTGCATTTTTGCTCATATGTGAAGTCTCCATGGCATAACTGCTTGAGTCAGAAAAGATGTGAATGTGCTGAAGAATTTGTAAGAATGAGTCCTGTGTGTATCCAGCGCTAAAAGGATGCTGCAGTGCGTTGCTCTGTTTCCCCCTCCCCTAATCCCTGCTCAGTTATTATGTATGTTCAACACCCCACTGTCGTTCTGAGCTAAGGTAACATATCCGGGCTCCTTGGAGGGACAGTCACTGTCAAGGGCTACGGGGTTGAATTGTGGGAGGAGGCAAAGAGAGGGCTGTGCTAATGACTCTTTTCATGCCTTTTCCAAAAAGTTAAAATGGAGAGCAAGCTTCTATGGAATAACCTCTGTGGCAAGCCTCGCACAGGGATTTGTAACCCCTAAACCCAGACTGTAGTACACTGTGTGCTGGAATAAGAAGTGATTTGTAAACCTATCCAATAAAACTGGCCCCTTTGCTAGACAGTCACCTTTGCAGCTTCTGACTAAAACAACCAGTGAAATACCATTAGTACACAGTTCTTAAAATGTTCAGCTGTTTTTGCTCTCCTGCCTGAACCCTTCCCCTTTGGTAGTATTGAACTGTGAGGTATCCTGTTATTAATTTGACTCTAATTTGAGTGGTCATTGACTGCAGCATTCTTAGGGTGTTTGGATTGGCTTGCTTGGGACTCCCCTGCTGATATGTCCTTTGTTTCTTTCCATCAGTACTTTCTGCTTGGCATTTTCTTCATGTCAATGTCCCCCAAGCTTCTGGTAGACAAAACAAAAAAAGAAAGCCCCATGAGGACTATGTTGATTATTTTGCTTTATTTTGTGAAAGAATTCAAACAAAGGGCAGCATTCCCTGAAGTGGAACCTGTGATACCTGTGGCTTGCCTGGAAATACTTAGTGACAGTTCTCTCTGTTTAACACCTCCTGGTTGTGGCTTCTAGAAGTACATAGAAGAGCTACACAATAATTAATAAAGTACCTGTTTAGCACATGTGGTTGGTTGTTTATTTTCACTAAGAATCTCTGTTCTATTCATAGCATCAAACATAATTGTGCTTTTTCTTTCAGTCAAAGAAGTCTGGCTGAGATTACGGAGCTGATCCATACTGCCTTCCTGGTGCATCGTGGCATAGTAAACATTGGTGAGCTCAAGTCCTGCGATGGCCCACTGAAGGATATGCAGTTTGGGAATAAAATGGCTGTTTTGAGTGGAGATTTTCTTCTAGCAAATGCTTGCACAAGCCTTGCGCAGTTGCAGAATACCAAGGTAAAAAGAAAAAATTCCTCTACTGCCAAAGCAAGTAAATATTAGCAAGTCTTTTGAAAGAGAAGCCCTCTAAAAAAATCAGAAGTTATATAGGTATATATGGAGCATCATTTAAAAATCATCATACTCTATGTTATAGCTGTAAATTTGACAGACTGCTGCTGCTGTGAACATGTTTGCTGCTCTCCTATAGAACTACTGTGATACAGTCTTTAGTATACATTCTGAAGTACTGTATAATAGATGGGTGGTTAATTGGGGAATTTAAGGGATATGCAATGGCATCTTCATGACATGTCAGGTTACAGCACCTCTGGCAAACTGCCAGCTGAAGACGTTTGGTGTGTTATTTTCTTTTACTTTGTGCTTGTGAAAGGTTTGCTATCTTAGATAATTTGGGGGGCAATAGGCTTTACTGCTTTGTCTCAGGTGACTTTTGCTCTTAATAAAGTTACTTTGTTAGGGATTTGGATGCCCCTGAATATTGGATTGCCCTACTAATGTGGATGTACTGGCTTCTAATAGGACAGCTGCAATCCAACTGCTCAATCAAATGGAAACTTTACAGGGAGATATTTTTAATGAGAAACAAGTTGTATATATGTATTACCTTAGAAAGTGAGACTGATGGAGACATTAAGAGATACATCTCTCTAGCTGGTTCTTCTTTTTGCCCGATAGTATCAGCTATACAAAATCATTCTTGACCTGCATTAACCTAGCTTCTTCTTAGAACTTCCCATGGTGGAGAGAGGTTCCTGGGCATCCCTGTGCCAGCCACACTTGACTGCATGTATGGCTGAAGAGCTAAGTGTGCCATTCCAATGGAAACAGGAAACAGTACTTTTTTGCAGAGGTGCTTTTCATACATTTGAAGGTTGCTGCCATGTTGTAATGTAAAATAAATGTTTGTCATGTGCAATTGTCAATAATCAGCATAGTTGTAATTGTGAGCCTAAGGAGTCTATTTTTTTAGATCCTCATGCTAAGTCTCCTTGTGGTAGTTGAGTATTTCTGTACTCCTTTGATCATGCGTATGACAGTTTCTCTCAGAAGTGGTGTCATTTTATAACACAGAGCTGAGATTCAAGAGAAGAGACAGAAAATTAGATGTCAATCTACTGGAATAGTGGGTTAAGCCATTATGGAGCTGACTTGTAGTAAGTGTTAGAAAAAAAAATTGAAATAGTGCATACCACAACCAAAATGGGGTGTAATTGATTTTAGTAATTATTATTGGTTTGTATCAGTTCAATTTTTATTTAGTACCTTGTAAGTTTCTCAGGACAGACCAAAGGATTTAACCCTACATCAATTTTCTATTTCAACATAAGAGGAAACTTTTATAAAACGTAGCAACTATTACTTTGCATTTAGTACATCATTAAGTATTGCAGCAGGAATGTATAATCCCTGAAGACTTGCCAGGAGACAAGCCTACAGTGAAATGAAGCACAAGTGCAAAGAAATACTTTTTTTTTTTTAAAGCAATCATTATACTGCATGTTGGAAAATTCTGCCAAAACATTTTAGCACTTTTTTTCATTTTTCTGACATCTGAATACTTTCATAGCTTCTACATACGATAAGTGGGATGCCATTATGGAAACTGATTGACTTAGTAAATTATTCTTTTTCATACGTCTAACCCTACTAGCAAAGTTAGAAAAATTGAAGTACAAGCTATAGAAATCTCTTGACAGGTGCAATGATTTAAACATACTGTATTTATTCTTTTGTAAATGATGAATTTTCAAATCTGGCATCTGTTTTTTAGCAGTGTGAAATAACTGTGACTTTTTTCCTTCATAATGTTTTGTGTTCTTTGATGTAAAAAGTAAAAATCACAGTACTGCTTTTTTTGCTGGCATTTAGCAAATTGGCTAATGAAATGAGCAGCATTTTATCGTGCATGGTACTGACCATGGGAGCTATAACCTCCACAGACATGCATAGCTATTGTATAGACCAGAATTTAAATTAAAGGGGGTTTTAGCATAACTGAGCTCACTGCTACCAAGATAATTTTATTGTGCTGGTAAATTCTTGTCTGAGCTTGTGTATGATGCATTTATCTCTGTGCTTCTCTCGAGGCTGACAATTAGATGTGAAATTCTGTAGTCGTAATGAAATGCAGAGCTATTTTATAATTGCCAAGGGTAAAATTAGCAAAGTCAATTATTTTCCCTTAGGCTTTTCCCTGTAGATATTAAAAGGCTGCAAGGTAATTGCCTTAGGTAACACTTTGATTTTTAAATAACATTAAATATAGGAATTGTTGTTGTTAATTCGTAGTAATTTTCCTCTTCTTGCTACTGTTGTAGAATATAACTGTAATGATGTTAACAAGAATCAAGGCTCAGGATTTGCTTTTTGTGGGTTTCCTTTTAAACTAGTGCTCATGCCTCTCATCAGTTTGCTAAAGTTATGCCAAAGATGGTTTTGGGGTGGTGTTTTGGGTTTTATGGGTTTTGGTCTCTGATGTACAAGGACTCTAGATTTCTTGAAATGTCAGTTAGAAAGCCTCCTGTAAGATAAACTCTGCTGTTGTGCTATTACAAAATCATCTCAAATTTTGTTTTTTGAACACATAACAATTCAAAAGAAAGCATTCTCATCTTCTACTTTGTGAAATCATGATACATTAATTATGAATGCAAAGTTGGTATCAACTCAGCCTTAAAGTACTGTAGGGCAGATGCATGCGTGTGCTACATTTTTGTAATCATGGCGAAGTTCTACATCTTTTTGGTTAATAAAAACTATTGAAAATGAACACTAATTTCTTCAAAAACCTATACAGTACAAAGTATTAGATTGATCAGATCACGTGTATTTACAATTCTTTTGTACATTCATGTTAACTTTTTGATCACCTTCTATAAACTAACCTTTTGGATGGTGGCTCTTCTTGGCCTGCTGATTGCAGTGATAAATTATGTTGTTGGTTGAAAATTATATGGATAAAACCTTACTTCAGAACTGTATCTTGTAGCAGACTGTTTGTTGCTAATCCATGGATTTTAGAACAGAATTGAGTCCAAAGATGAATTGGTTTGGGATCTTTTAGTAGTTGTTATATCAGCAGTGGAATGGTGAACCTTTGGCAAGGAAGGGCATGTTTGTGTTTTGCTATTTAACTAACAATGCAGTAATGTGTGGAAATGTGCTGACTTATTGGATTGGGGTGTGTTTATATGGGATGACAGGGTTATTTTGATAGGTTTTCTCATTTTGAGGTTGCAGTGCTCTGATACTAGGATCATGATAAGATGTATGTAAGATATATGCGGAAGTCATTGTAAACATGCAGGTGTGGGAGTGATGGGAAAGTAAATTATGTTTGCCTAACAAAATAGGGTCGCTCCCAGATATCTTGTGGGATATGTGACCATAAGCAGTTTTAAATAAATGTGCTAATAAATTATTAAGAAGTGTAAAATGATCTGTTTAATGGGTAGTTCTTTGTTGCCATCTGAAGACAGTATATCTTTAACATTTGTTGTCTTGCTTTGCCTAGCTAAGGATGTGGGGACAAAACTGCTAAAAGCAAATCTTTTGAATGAAAGTCCTTCTTTGGTAGCAAAAAGTGTTAGTTTTGTCTTTTGATTTCTGCTTAAGTAACCTGCACTTCCTATAATATTTTTAGGCTGGCATTCAGATGCAAACATAGCAAAAGTAACAAACATTAATTGGCATTTTTGTCACCTGTCAGCTGAATGTGGAATATGGGCATTTTACCACAAGTGATGCGTGGATACTGGCCATGATATTATCAAATAATGTGCTTTGTCAGAGTTTATAACAGAGATGTTGGAAGAAATCTGTCACAGCATTAAAGCTGGTGCTTCCTTGAGCATCTGAATCATCAGTTGTCTTACAAAACTATAGAGGGGGTGCTTAAAAACATAATTAAAACCAGTTTTGATGCTCTTACACTCTAAAGAGAGTGATGCATAGAACTTCAGAAGGCTGAAATGGTGCATTTTAGTGCAATGCCTAGAAAATTGTAAAATAATCTGCAAATGCATTTCTTGCAACTCCATAAACTGATAAGAAGGCATCCCTTTGTATTTGAAGAAAGAAAACCCACAAACCAGCCAAACAACCAAAACAAAACCACCAAAACCCAACATATACAAAACAAGAAATGAACCTCCCCAAAAGAAGAAAAAGCCTATCCCAAAAACCTGAAGTACATGTAATGGTAGCGTTACAGTAGTGTTCTCTGTAATTCTTACTGAAATCTTAAGAATTGACTCAGTTTTTCGCAGTATAATTTAGTGAGTTCTTCTTGAAATGATTAAACTCATCAGAGAAACACTGCAAAATCTACAGGCTGAAAGCTTGGAATTGAATTTAGGAATCTTGTCTGTCAATGCAGAGTTCTGCCAGAAGACCACATTGTAGAGCATTGTTTTATTAAGCATTATTTGTTCATAAATAAACAGTAGCACAGATGCAGTACTTATACAGTGGATCCATTTCCTCATGTTAAGTTTATATATTCCTAAAGGCAGAAGTGTGTTGTTTATCAAATAAGCCTTGTGTTTACATAAACAGTTACTCATTTAAATCTTCCAATGTCTTCCTATTGCAACAATCTGAAGGTGCACTGTGCTTCCCATAAGAACTGTTTATCTTGAACTATGGTTTCTACATCTGTAGCATCAGTTGTGGTCCTATAGGGAAGGCTCGGGTTGGAACTTAAGCAACTTGGTTCCCTGGTGTCCAGTGAAGAATATAGAGAATGTCCTCTTTTCTGAAATTATGCCAGTTGCTCTTTTGATGTAAATTGACATTTTTGAGAATTGACAAACAAGTCAGCTAGAATCTACAATTTTGATTTTTACATGTCATTTAACAAAGGTGGTACTTGTATCAGACTTTTTCTTTCCCTGAATGATGTCAAGAGAAGAACATAAACTTGTAAAAAAAACCCATCACGAATCTTCCAAGAAATACCCTTTTTTAATGGAAACTAAATGTTAATAGTTGCCGGTGTGAAGGCAACCATTGGCAGCTATTGACTTGAAATAGATTCAAATTACCATCCCTCAGAACAGTGCTTTTCATTTTGTTTGAGGTAAGTAGAAGGTCTTTCTTCATAAATATACTTGAGATGAGTTATTTTCAGAGCAATGGAAGTTATTTTGGAAGAGAAATTCTTCTTTGTTTTCTCTGGTGGAAGATTTGAACCATAAATATCTGCTAAGTATATTTACAGCGTATATTTTTATTATATTTTACATAAAATAAACAAAGACCTTTATAATCTGAATTTTCCTACTGAGATTCAGTAGCTGTATTGATCAGAGAAGGCAGGATGAAAAAAACAGGGAGAAACACTGAGAACCAGAAGTAATGTGTTTGCTCCCAGTTACAGTGTTCATATAGAAAACTGAAGCTGGTGATAAAACAATTTTCGAATCTTTTATATATTTTTAATTGTTTTTAACTCTTTGCTTTTGCTCACATATTGACTTTCTTTTTCTTCCCTAATACAAGCTGCTGTTAGAGATGAGTATCTCTAAAATGATCATCTTACAGAGCAGCTAGGTGACAGGAATTTGGTAAGAAGAAGAGATCAGATTAGATCAAATTAGATTAAGAGAAAGTGTATAAAGTTTGATAATGGTGTTGTCTTCTTGAGGGGGAAAAAAAGAAGAAAAACAACCTTCAATTTTTTTGTAGAGAGCTGAATGAAGAGCTTTTCTGAAGCACTTTATCATGTCTGTCTTGCTGTACCTTCCCCTGAGGCACTGTTTGATGATGATGATGTATTGAACAAGATAGGGAGTAGGATAGTATCTATATTGTTGAGTATTTTTGTTTTAATTTAGTATTTTAGAGTGCCACAGAGGTGTTTCTCAAAACCAGACACTACTGAAAAATATAGGTAAGTTTAAAGAGCTCTGAACTGATTTATGGAAAAGTATGCATAAGAAGCACTGCTTTGTCTGGAATACTGGGGGAGGAGAAAACCAAGGAAGAAGCCTAATGTTTTTCAACTTTTAAACTAATGTGAGATGACATAGGGCAATATAGCCAACATGATTGAATTATTACAAAATAAAGTTCTTCTTTAGGCAACCCTAAATAAGCAGTTCTGTATCTTAAAATATTGAAATACATACTGAATATTGTCATGCAACTTAGCATAGGTTTTATTGGAGAATGCAAACACACTCTTAAGTACTGAGAAATACATAATAATTGATAATTACGTATGAATCATAATGAAGAAGTGTTATTTGTTTTAATTATTATATTTAGATGGCACCAAAATGTACTAATTTACATGCCCTTGGAGAGGTAAATTTAGATTTCATTTACTGTAAGTAAAACATAAAAGAGATTGTAATTGAAACAAACTTTATGTTCATTTAATGGACATGTATCGCCTTTTCTTCCCAATGCCCTCAAACACTGGATTTTTAATAAGATTCTTTACTAAAGTTTTATTGACAATCATGTGAATTTCTTTGGTAGAATAAAGGCCATTTTTGTAATAGTTGATAAAAGTATTGAAGCATTAGCTTAAAAATCTTGCATTTTAGAGATAAAAGATTAAAATGTATTGGAATCAGTACCTGGTAATCAAGTTTTTCCGACACTACTGCTGAACAACTTTTGTCCAGCATTTCTGCTGTCATTAGAGACAGCAGCTTTTATGATACTGATGATGATGATGATAAAACTGTAGAATGATGCTAGTGAGTCTCCCAGTTACTGCATTGTACTCTTCCCATTGTCTCTTTTGATGCTTGTGTCTCTGGAACAGTTTCTTAGGAAGTGCATCTTTTGCCATTGTTCTCAAGAAGTAGCCACTAAAATAACACCTGAGCAAATGAAGCTTTTAGTTTTCTGAATATTTCACAGGGTTTTTTTCTATTTCACTTTTGCTTTGTATAGCCAGTAATATAATTGAATATTTGTAAAATTTCATTATCTTAATGGCTGTGGTTATATGTTTGAAAAGTAATCTTTTAGAGAAGTTAAATTAGAGGATTAGGTGACACAGCTTATTAACTTACTAATTTAATTAAAATTCTAAAAATTAGGCTTCATCTGGAATTGTGATAATGTTAGAAACAGTCTCCTTTTAGATCAGTAAGAGTCCTGTTGCATTGCAATGAATGTAAGTTTTGAGATTAAAACTGCTTAACTTTGCCTTAATTCCTAATCAGTGCATTCCTCGAATAGGTTTATCCTTTACCTTAGTGGCCTTTTGCACCTGTACTGGTTTTTAAAGCTAATGCTTATGTTAAGCTTTCCCAAAGTTAGACTCCACTGGGGTTAGTATATGTCTGTATGGAAAGAGTATAATTTTTGATGATTCTTGGCCATGGCACTTCTGGAAAATTTTATGTTTAGATTTCAGTCTGTTTTCTGTCCTCCCACTTCTGCATGAAAAAGTACTTCTAAAAAAAAAAAAAAAAAAAAAGAGTGATTTCTGCCACTTCCCTCATGGATGTCTGTGACTTACAAACAGTGCTTTGTAGCAGAATGGTTGCTGCAGAACATGGAAAGGCTGAAACTGAGACTGACAGCAGAATATATTGTCATAGGTATCGTTGTATCACCAAGTCTAGATTAAAGTCTTTCCCAAAAATACACTGCAAGAATATTTTTAAAGCATCAAGGCATGGTGCTGTCAAGAACAAAATTGTGAGTGTTTGAGTTTCTGTCTCAGTGTCATGTTGACCGAGCTACTAACAGTCTCAGGAAGAAGTTTTCCATTCAGTTCTGATGAATTTTCAATGGCCTATCAAAGATCTTTACACCAATTTGCACAAAGTCCATTCAATATTCTTGCCTCTGAATCATCTCACTAACAATTTCCCCAACTTAGATCTGAATTTGCCTTCCTTATAGTAGCAATCAGACACATCTTTCTGCTTCTCTGGTCTGCCCAGCAGACCAAAGTCAATGTTTACTGCTGGAGCTCTTGAACCAAACACCTATCATTATTCTAGGTAAATATTGTCTTCCTCAGAGGTAAACTGCACAGCTGTTTCTAACACCTGGTTTAGTAGTTCTTTTTCTTACAGAACTGCTGTTTGCCTTGTAATTAACAGAATGGTCTGGAAAATATTGATATGATATCTGTGTGAAACAGAGGACTTTTCAGAGATGACTGAGCATCAATGAAGAAGATAAAAACTAAAGAAACTGAAGAAAGGCTGAATCTGATGCAAGTCAAAGGTCATTCAACATCTCAAGACAATCACTATACCTGCCAAATGAGTTCTGGGTAATTGGGGTCTGTTCCTCTTACCTTTGCTCCCTTAATATACAGCACCAAATTGGCAGTTGTCTAGTGGTGAACACAAATACTTCAGGAGTCAAAAATATTTGCAGGCTTTGAGGTATATATGTGCATGTTACATACGTGTACGCATATGTGTGTGTATATATATAAATAAAAAAATAAATCTAATTGAATGTTAAAGCCAAATTTTGGAAGAAAGGTTTTTTCTTTTTTTTTAAGTCAAACCTCCTCACTTTTCAGAGAAATTGTCTTTGAAAGATTTAAGACAAACATTAAAAAGTGTCTATATTTAGTATTTCTGTGACTGTTAACAAGAATATGTATCCAAGATCAATGCCAGAATATGTAGCAAATAGATACTCAAAAGAAAACAAAATTTATTCTAAGAAATTGAAGCGATGAAAACTTTTGGGTATATGATGTTTTATTCTGCATGAGATGCATATTGTGGGAAAGGACTCTCAAGAGCCAGCAGTTCTGCTACTTCATTCACCACTGAATTAGAATAAGCATTGGCACTGCCTGCATTTCTTAAACAGAGATGTTTGTTACAGCTTTTTCTTTCACAGCCGTGAATAATCATCATGGAGGAATTTGCTGCTAAATAGCTTTGGCCCTTACACAAATTATAAAACGAAAATGAATTTTCACAGAACAGGTACATGAAATGAGAGTACTGGTGAAATTTCTTCAACAAGAGCACTGGAGGACCCTGCATAGGGAAGTGGTGGAGTCACCATCCATGGAGGTCTTTAAAAGATGTGTGAATGTGACACTTAAGACATGGTTTAGCACTGGACTTGACAGTCCTGGGTTTGGTTTGGACTTGATGATCTTAAAGGTCTTTTCTAACCTAATGATTCTATAATTCTAAGGTGATATCCTCCATAGGTGATATTTGCAATGTCAACTTCATTCTCTTTATAGCTGAAGGAGTGGAAGAACACAAGTTCCGTTCTCAAGGCTTTATTTGAAGTCTGTTTCTCAAACATAGTAAGATTCCTATTGAGAGTGCATAGTAGGATAAAATGCAATCAGATCTGTATTGGCTGAAATGCTGTCCCAATATTATCTGAAACAACTTTTTTTTTTTTTTTTGAGTGAGTGAGTATTTATCATATACTAACTTTCATCTTTGGATATGTGGGGTATTTGGTTCTAGAGGTGGATTTGCATGACAAGGCACTTAATATACAGTTTTGCAGGACTGGAGGTTACGGTGGCTAATATATAGTCAGCTGTCCACCTGGAGTATGGCTTCAACAGGCAATACACTTTTAAAAAGTGAAAATATGTTTTTGTGATGACTCAGTTGCAATTCAAAGCTGTTAGCAATGGCGATAAAAATCTAAGATTAGTCTGCATGGCCTTTCTTAGTCTCCCAAGAACATAACTATTTATAATAGAGAAATCTGTTCCTAGTACAATCAGTAAACTTAACTCTTACCTAAGAGAGTATTTGTCACCAGCTCTGTAGCCTTGATTGTGTTATTTCAGAGATAAGAAAAGTTGTTATTGGTGCTGCAGATGTAAATACGTAAAATCAGCTGTGGTCCTCCTCCAGCAGCTGCTGGTGTCACAGAATGGTTGAGATTGACAGAGATCTCTGGGGATCATGTAGTCCAAACCCCCTGCTAGAGACAATTGCCCAGAACTATGTCCAGACAGATTTTAAGTATCACCAAAAATGCAGACTTTGCAACCCCTTTGGGCAACCTGACCCACTGTTGAATGCCCTCACAGTAGACTGTTTTCCTGTATCCAGATTGCATTTCATATTTTCATTTGTGCCTGTTGCCTCATCCTGTCAGTGGGCACTCCTGAGGAGAATTTGGCTCCCTCACCTCCCATCAGGTATTTATACCCATTGTACTGTAGGAGAGGCTGAAGTAGATATGCTTTGTAAATAGAGCAATAGATTATATATTTCCCCCTCTCCTTTCACTGCTGTAAAGCTTGTCTTTAAAGTGAACCTTTCCATGGTAAAATTTTTAGTAAAAGTGCCTTTACATCTGGAGTGATTTCAGTGTAATAATGTGGTAAAATGCATAAAGTTTTAGCAGTCATGTAAATGAGTTAGTTGTATTTTTAATCAAAATGCTGATGTATTTGACTTCCTGTTGGCTAACAAGAATATTGAATTTCTGTGTGAACTGTAACTGCTTGTTAATATTAGTGTTTTGAAATTCAACAGCATTTGACTTGGAGTCTAGAATCTGCTACCCCTGGTAAAGCAGGTTGTTGATTTGTTAGTTTAACAAACATCTGCAGCTTCGTTAAGTCAATTCCATCTGTCAGATGCTAAATGGTCTTACTTCTGATTCACATTTGTTCAGGTACAGACTGTTCAAAATAGTTAATGCTACTTGCAGGTACAATTTGTGTTACTCACTTTAATCCTCAATTCATTTGTGAACATATCCCAGTTTAATGGTTGTCTGCAGCAGCGTGGCTGGGAACAGTGTTTTATAACCATGCTCTGCTGTCTCACGTATGGATGAGGAGGTGCTTATATCTACAGAACCCTGTAGTCACGATATCTTCTTTGTTCACTGTTGAAATTACCCATCCAAAAGGGTCAAGCTGAAGCAATCAGGTATTTCTCTATCCTGGGTCACTCAGCAACAGTTGTTGAGTACTTCAGTGGAAGCATATGCTGCTGTGGATCTGCAAAGGTATTAAGAAACTGTGAAAGGTATCACATGGAGGTAGACAAGGAAAACGATATTTCTTCTGTTGGTTATGTTGTCATTAAGGAAAATGACTGAATTATGCTCTAAAAGTCCTTACACTGATTAAATGCAGTTCTGTAGATAGTGCTGCATCAGCATAAAAGGGCAACCTAACTCTGGTGAAAATTCCTAAGGCAGACTTACCTTAAAGTAGATATTCAACAATATTAGCAGTTTTCAAATTGACAGCTGCTGATTATTTTTTATGGCTTAGAAGCACCTTTTTAACAAGTAGTGGGGTTGGGTGATGTCTTTGCACTGTATTGTTATATTGTATTTTGCTACTAATTCATCATTAACAGAATGAAGAAAACCATAACCGTGTTTTCCAAGACCACCTAAAGCATTCTAGAAAGCAAATCGCTGTCCTTGCTGTGTGTTTCAACTAAGAGAGAGCCAGCTTCAAAAAACAGTAAAGCTCAAGATGATTTGAAATAATAAATCCAATAGGATTTGATAAACATTAGGTTAAAAAAAACATTCTGTAGGCTGGCACACTTGCTTACCTGTATGACTAATGATGTTTGAGGAGATTACCAGGAAAGAAAATTGAATTTCACTGTTCTTGGAACTCCTTGCAGTTTTCACTCCGTTTTTTTTTGGCTTTTTTTTCAGGTGTTATTGAACAATCAAAATCCAATATCAGCTCTTTGCTGAGTTTTGTCTTAAGCTTCCTAGTGTTGCGATGTTGCATGCAGGAGCACATTTAAGGGCTTTCTGTGGAAGTTCTAAGTGTTGGAGTATTTCCCGAATTAGTGCTTTTTTGGGATGGGAAGTCAAATGCAAGCTGAAGGAATTTTTATCTGTATATTGAATGGTTCCTGATCATCTAATTTTCTTCTTTATTTGTGTGGAGAAGTCCTGGTACATTTTTAAATCTACACATCAGCAGCAAGGATTAGGGTCTGTCATAGCAGATGTGTGAGGAAAGGATATTGTTTCAACGTAAGGATGGAAGGAATTACTTGTGGCCCTCCTCGGAAGGAATTTGGCAAAGCTATGGAAGTTTGTCAAAGAGAAATTGTGAGGGATTAAGAACAAAGATATACCCATTGCTGTGTTCTTCCTAGTGCTGTTTCCTGTCTTCCCACAAGAACTGCATCCTTGCTGTGATGTTCCCCTTGAAAATATCCAATAGAGTCTGGAGAGACATGACATTACTACTCTGAAACAGAGTGGTCTGTGTAATCAATTCCATTTCAGCTGCTGAATTTAAAATAAAATGACCATTCTTTGAGTGGAGCTCAGATTCATTCCTTTTTGTAAACTAGAAGGAAAACCAGGGGAAAAACCATAAGTGGTGTTATATTGCAATAAACTTTAAACAAAGTATTTTGAAGATAAGTGGAGGGAGCAAAGTGCTTGAATTGCTAAATTGATGGCACTAATGTCGTCTTTTCATCCAGGTTGTTTAAAAACCTTGTGAAGGATGAGTGGGGCTCAGAATCCATTCTTTTTTACTGTGCTTGATGGAGTCTGAACAGTATCTTTTAACTCTGAAGAAAGTATTCCACCGAAATGTCTTATATTCTGTGATTTCCCTGCATTCCTTCTAGCATAGAGTTTCGCTTCCATTAAAATACGCCTCTTTTTCTATGGACAGAGTTGAATGTCCCAGGACAGTCAACTGCAGTCATGAGCTGGGCTGCTGTACCTGCAACAGTGAACATGTGGCCCTATTCTGTAACACCATGTATGATGCTTTGGGAATTCTGAACTCTGAATTATCTTACAGATAAGTCCTCAGTAAACTACACGGAATTCTGATTTCAGGAAAAGGGGGGAGGACATTCATTAAGGGATTGGTTGGATGTCCTGAGTAATTTTCTGAATTAAACGAGTTACGAACATTTTTCTTTATTTCTTCAAGTAGTATGTAGAAATTTTGAGCTTGAGCAATTAGACTCAAAGTAAATTTAAAGAGCCTTGAAGGGCTAAAGCTGTGCCTTTTTGACAAACAAGAAAAGGGTAAATTAAGTTTCAACAAATTTCTGATCTTTAACTCTACAGAACTCTTCTGGAACTGAAACACAGCAGTCTTTTGGTCTATTTCATATTTGAATGAATTGGAGAGGTCAGAGCATGTGTCCTACCTTGCTGTGGAATGAGCAATCAAATGGTTGTGTCCACAATTTACATCATGTTATATACTTAGCTTGCCTAGATAGTAGGAGAGATTTTAGCTTTAACTATCCATCTCTTTTCCCTGTATTCATCCTAAACTGATGGCCTTTGTGTTGACTTCTAAGAAGCAGAAGAGATCACATCCCTACAAAAAGTGTTGAAGTAATACCTCCTTGGGAAAAAAAAAAAGTCACTGGCAGAACTGTCGCAAAACGTGTTTAAAGGGTGTGAAATCACTTGCATGTGCATCTGTCATCCCCTGGGCCATACCCAGTCGTGGGGACACTGGAGGAGCAGAAAACAGCACTTTGGAAGATGCTGTTGCAGAGTCGAAAATGAAAAATAGAGCTCAAGTTTATTTTCTCTCAGTGTGAGGTTGCTCCTGCTCATCTTGAGTACCTATGAGGAACTAGGCTTCTCGAAAACATGTTGAGGAGTGGAAAATAGTGGGAAGAGAGGTTAAGAATAGGCTGCCTTTGGTCTCTTTTGAGTTGCTGTTTTCAAGCACTAATTCTGGCAATCCTTTCTTCTCTTTCCTCGTCTCTGAACCTTTTTAAAATGGAGCTCAACTGTCAAATGAGAAGAGAAACAGTTGAGAGCACTTCATTTTTCATCTAACTTTCTTGCTCCTCAGACTTGCATCTCAAAAATGTCAGCAGTGGTCAGGCAGAAAGGCAGTGATGAGAATGAAGACAGCTTGGATACTGTTTTCTGCTCTTACACTGGCATACTGCATGATTTTCTGGAAAATCAGTTCACTGTTGCCATTTTCCCCTTATATAAAACAGTAGGGAATAAATTTAACCGGGGATGTTGATTGCTTTCAAATTTTTTGATGGAAAGTGCTACATAAGAGCTAGACAGTGTATCATTCCATGAATACTACTGAATCCGTAATAATTTTTCTTCCTCTGTCATTTTGGGATGCAGAAGAAAATTGCCTGGTTTCCTCCTTTCTCATTTCTTTCCCCAGCGCTCAGGACCCCAGGCCACTAATGTTAAGCAGGAGATGCTTTTCATAGATCAGATTAAGGGTTGGTGAGGTTACAGAGCCTCATGCAAGCACCCCACTGTGCTCTTGAAACTGGAATTTCATTCCTGTTGGTGATCTGTATGGCCTTATATTTACCTTAAAAGTATTCTTTATGTGTATATATATATATGTATTTGGAAAGAAGGGAGGTAGTGTTAATACTAAATTCTCGCTAACGTATCGTGCTCAATATGCCACTGGTATTTAATATAATAAGGATTCTTCTAAACAGTTGATGTGTAATTCTCCTAAGATGTTTTATAAACTCTAGCAGGAAGAGGTACAATTGTTCACGAGTGTTTCACCAAGCTTGCTTTAAGTCAGTTAAAATTGCCTTTGAGAGTAGAGTTGCACTAAAAAGAGGGAGGAGAGATGGAAAAAAGAAACCCCAAAACAGGGTCCTGCTCAGTCTAGAGTTTCAGGCAAGAGAGGAAAAGGTCTAGTTATCCAGAGCCAGCTGCATTGTTAAAAGTTCATACTATCACTTTGACATTTAGAGTAGGACTCTGTGTCTTTGTAAATTCCTCTTCGTATTACCAGTGTAGGTCTCTGAGCTCAGACCATTTCACAAACCATAACATTTTTGAGTGACTGATTGATCTGTATTATGTGTCCTAGCCATCAGAAGAATCTTGGGATGTTGCTTGTATAAACTGTAATACAATCTGATCCTGGGCATTTAGTTACAGACTTTCATAGACCTATTGGCGATACTCAGTCCTCCTGGATTTGGGAATAAGGCTTATCTGATACCTTAAAAAACAGGGGGGGCAGGGGGGGTGAGTGTTGTTGTTATTAAAAAAAAAAAAAAAAAGAGCTCCTCATTTTCTCTGTTCCCCACTTAAATAACTCAACACATCTGGTAACACTGTAGGATCATTGTCCTTTCAGTTCCTTCAAAGCTCATATTGCTACAATATTTCTTCGGTGTCTAGTTTCCTAAAGGGCAATGTGATTTTTTTTTTCAGGCTGTTTTTGTAGGTCTTGCAAATTAACCCATATGCATTGCAAGAAAAAACATGACTTTTAATCAGCACCATTTCTAAAGTTAGTGCTTGCTGTGTGTATATGAATATGTATATGAACCAGTGTTTAAAAAAAAGAAAACACAACCTTTCTGCTAGTACTCAAAACTAGCATACAAATGTGTTTTTATTATCAAATAAAGTGTGCCTAAATGTTAGAATATCTTTCTGTTAGGGCTTTTATCATTTGACTTCTTGTCTTCAGTTACAAGAATGATAAAAACTGAAACTAAATCTTTTAATTCAGTAAGAACTACATTGAATTTTAGGAAGCAAAAAGAGGAATCAGATATAGACTCATATGCATAGGAAATTAAACATTCAAGAAATTAAAACTTTGTGAGCAACCAAAGAGGTAGCCTTAAGGTGTGCGTATTTGAAATGCCTGCATTTAATTTTACAATAAATCTGAGTATTTTGTTCCAATTAAGACAGTTCATGTGCACAACTTTAAATTTTACAGTAGTTCCAGGGAGACCGTGGACTACTTGTTTTACATTCTGGATCAAGTTCAGATTTTTAGGCTTCGCTTGAATAAAATAAAAAGTCTGAACCCTGAAGATAATACAGATTGATAAATCTGATTTAAACATTCCCGTGTTGCAGACTTTCAGTGTATGTGGTACAGCTGAGCCTCAGGCCATGCACTAAATACATCCACAGTGCATTCCCAGGGCACCCGAATACCAAATGATCACGTTTGAAAGGTTACCTTTCTATGGATTCTGACTTTTCTGTATTAGCCACAAAGATTAGAATTTTAACAGCTCCCAAGGAGAGGTATTGTGAAGTATTTACTTGGCAGGAAAAAAACAAAACGAAACAAAGCCCAGATGAGGTACTGTCTCATATTCATGAACTGGGATTTATTAGTTCTGTGAACGTCCTTGTGAGAATACACTCTATAGTTCACATTGTAGGAAAAACAAGTCTTGTTTTTCATTTATATTAACTTAAAACTTTGATAGAAGAGTTACTGTAGTAGTGGTTTTAGCAGAGACATATCACAGAATATATCTCAGTAAATCCTGAAGTCTTTCACAATTAGCTTTCTTCATGGTTTATCTCTCTGGAAATCTGACAGTAGCTTTGTTAGTCAATTTGGTGATAATTAAAGATGTAAGACTTTTTCTCATTTTCTTTTACAGGTTGTGGAACTCATTTCAAGTGCTATTGGTGACTTAGTTCAAGGTATATATTATGAAAACTCAAAATCATCTGAGGTAAGAATTTCACTAGATTTATGTACCCAAGGCATTTGGCGATACTAATGTGTGACTACGGTAAATATGATGACTTTCTGACCTGTTCAAAAGGAGGAGAGGGAGGGAGAGTTATTAGTGCTCATGGGTTTCAGCATTAACATTGTTATGACACCTGTAAGCTCTGATGGAAGTTTCTAGAAATGCTCAAGGATGAACTGTTTTGGTTTTGTGAGTGCTTAATAAAATACTATCACGTGTCTTTATGAGGAGCTCTAGGCACATCTGACTAAAGGCTTTCCAAATGCTTCCAGAGGTTCCTAGTCAAGGTTCTGTTAGAGATATTTATTACTGTGTTGTCAATGTCATTAGTATTTTCATGTCAAACCTGTTGTTTCCGAGCCCAAAGAGGTTTACAGAATGCTTCTTCATGAACTTATAACATGTCCTTTCTTCTGAGTTTTGTCCTGGAGTGTTTGGAGTGTAGCACTGTGTTCTTCTCCATCAGAAATCACCATGCATGTATTTCAGAAATCAGCATGGACCAAGATAATAGCTGCCAGCGTTTCACAACAAATAATCTTGTTTTTCTTTAAGGGCAATTGCAGATATTTTGTGCTATTGTCTGGCAAGAACTGTAGTGAAAATTGGTCAAATTACATCTAGGGTTATTATCTTTACTAGAATATTTCAGGAAATTTCTAGAGGCCATTCTTGGAGTAGGCTTGCATATTGGAGCAAAAAAGAGGGGTTTTTTATTTAATATGGCTGTGTCTTAACACATGCAATAAAATCAGTAGTTTAAAGTTGCCGTGACTTCTACAGGTTTTATGATAGCAAGTTTTCACTCACTGATGAGCACTGTGTATATGTGAGTACCGATCTTGAAATCCAGTGAGGTAAATTCACTTCTAATGGCGTTGTCTCACGTGCCTTGGAGACTTGAACCTTACAGTTCAGCAGGTGTTGTGTACTGAAATTGCAGCTCTGGTTTACTATTGCTGTGTTGTCATATGTAGCCAAATTGATACTGTGGTAAAACCCTGTTCCTGGGGGTTGCTGCTACAGTAGATGCCTGCCCTGATGCCTCTGCACCAACCAAACCAGTGGGCAAGTGGAGAGTGCCATTGGATAACAGCGCTGTGTTCTGGATGGTGCTGCTCCCTTGGACACTCTGTGTCTCCTGCTCTGCAGCAGCAAAGTCATGTCACTAAAACTAAAACATGTCACCTTGCTGAGGTGTATCCCTGTCATTTTGACTGAAACCAGTTGGGAAGGGAATGACCGCACTCCTGAGCTGAGCGAGAGCCTCCAGCAGGACAGCAGTAATGGCACACTGAGGAGCTGCCTGGGCCCCACGGCTCCCTGGGATGCATGGAGAGGACAGCATGCCTGGAGTGTCCTCTGGCACCTCTCCGGAGTGGATCCTGGGTGGAAGCATGGCAGGAGGGCAGTATTGGGAACTTGGCAGTGCTTCTGCACCTGCTGTGTTTAACCTGTGGATAAACTGACCTCAGCCTTCAGTGTTGTTCCCAAGGATTGTGCTCAGGGTTATATGTTAATATAGATGTCATCTTTGAGATTTTTTGCAAAGAATGGTTAGAATTTTGTTGTCCATTTTCCAGCAGGTTTCTAAATACAAGTAGATTGCAGGTATATTTTAAAAACACTCATATACTTTCTACTTTTTCATGTGTAGAAATAAAGCTCTACAGATTCATCTCAGCAATGAAACTGCATTTTATTGTAACCATGGCCCCTGAATAAATGTGAAATCTTGTGGACTCATTTGGCTTCCTGCCACTGCTGAAGATGTTAATCTTTTCTTTCTTAATCATTCTTTTTCTATTTTCTGTTGGCTTATTGAAGCTCTCCACATGTGTGGATTGCAAGGGGAAGTGTGAGATAAACTAAGTGCAGCTGCATGACATTTACCCTGGCCTGGCCCAATTACAAATAGCAAAGACTTATTTTGTTTCAGTGACTATTTCTGTCTAAGGAGAGTTGAAAGTACACTGTACCCTTCCTAAGGGGAACCCAGTTAACTCAAAACACAATTAGTGCGGCAGCGTAATAGAGACATTTACATGACAGGTTCTGAAGCTCAGCCTTTATAATGGGGAGTGTGTGGCTTCTGATGAGACCTACAACAAGGTGTGGCATCTGCTTTAATTTTTTCTGTCTTGCTCTCTGAGAAAATTTAGTTCCATGTTGTGCTGAGACATATGCCTACTGCTCTCCTTGCGCTGTTCTGCCGAGGCAGTGTCCCATTCATGTCCTGAACATTTCTTTAGTGAAGACTGGCAAATAGACTAGTTCAGTTGTTGGTCTGTCTTATTTGTGTCCTTTTTGCATCTTTCCTCCTTCCCTAATTGCAATTTGATTGAAAAGAAATTGTGAACTATATTTCCCAGAGGTAAGACAAATGCTTTAATCTGCTCCACAACTAAATCTCTCAAATGTCAAACTTTTTTTTTTCTTTTTAGGAATAGGGCATAGGGATGCTAGTAATGGCATTGTGATTGCTGGGAATGTCTTAAATTTGGAAAAGCAGAAGGATATTTTCTCACCTTGTTTTTTTTTCCCTGAGGCAGGAAAACTGTACTTTATATGTTAAATATCCTTAATGCAGTTGTTTTAAAGCTCTTTAGTACATAAAATAAACTAACTTAGCACCAAGATGTTTTGAACTTTGCTGAATGTCTACCTGAATGGTAGACAAAAATACAAAAATATCTCTGCAAAGTTAACATTTGTTCTCTGAGACCCTAAGTTCATGTTTACAAAAAAAAAGTTTCAGTCTCTTCGTCATTTGGATCACCCAGTAGGAAAGCTGAAAGAATCATTTGACCTAACAAGACTGGCTTGATTTACTCCTGAATACATATAATGGATGTAATTATCTGACAGCTCCATTACCACTTTTTTTCCTCTGCACAACCACATGCAATCCTACAGCTGTCCCATTTTAGTACATTCTGTTTGATCATTCTTCATCTTTTCTCCATAGGTAAGTCATTAGGTCTGTGTGGAACCAGGAAAGAAAAAGCTAATATTTAACTTTCCATCATTATTTGAAGTGACAATCCAAACTATGAAGTGTAGGCTTTGACACAGCCTGAAGGTTAGGGCTTGTCACTCATGTTCAAAGTAACAAACAGCTGCTGTGGTTTAAGACATTGCATGAGCAATATTAAGCTTATATGTTGGACTATTAGCTGGAGCTGAAAGGGTTGATATGATAAACTGTTGTAGTTTTCTGTGCTAAATCCCCTCTCAGCCCAAAATTCTGCAAAGACATTATTCCCAGTTCCCCTTTGCCTTTCCTAAATCTAGGTCTAATTTGGGAGTAAAAATTTTGCCTTAGTGAGTGCAGAGGTAAAAGTTCTCTAGTCTAGCCTTCAGTTGTGATTATGATACCTATTTTTAACAGAAAAAACCCATTGCTCTGGGTCTCTTGTTGCCAAATTTTAGGAGGCTGAAGGCTTCTAAAATGTTTGCTAACTCAGAGAACACTGTCATATTTATAAAGCCCCTCTGTTTTAATATTCCAGATCATTTAACAAATACTAATGGGGGTTACTTTAATATTCCTGTCAGTTCACCGAACAGGGGCAAGAGATACAAGGAAGCTCAAGGTCAAACAGCAGAACCAAGAGAGGGACTTCAGTGCATGGGCTCTTCTGCTTTACCTTCCAGAATGTTCTTGTAATCTTAAAGCATGAGGGACTTTGAGGGGAAATCACTTGGTTGGGTTTTGGCGATTTTTCCTTGTCTTCAGACTATCTAGCTGATGATAAATGTGCATTAGCAAAGCTCATTATAGTGTCAAAATGGAGCTATTATGTAAGACAGGACCGTTCCCAACGTGTTCCACTGATGGCCAGAAGAGCTGTTAGGAATTTTTGATGCAATTGTGTGAAAGTTGTGCATTACTAATATGTAAAACAAGTTTAAAAAATAAATGCATCAGTAGCATGTACTCATTGTGTGAAACAGTGAATTAACAAGTATTTCTTTTAGACCACTGTAGGGTTTTTTAATGAAAATAAGTTTATTTTCTGGGAAAGGATGGGCTACATGCAGTGAACTGTGCCAATACTTCTTTGATGTTTTTTCCCTGGCCCTACTTTGAGGAGTAATGTTTTAGAATACTGCACATATTCATCAACTGCACTGCTATGAGTCTGTATTTTAAGTAAGGGATTCATTTCTAATTTTACTATAGGAGGTAAATCAAATATATTTTGAGTCATGTAAACCACCTTTTAGCAGGGCAGCAGAACCAGAGCTTTCACTTTTTTTAAACAAATGTTTTTGTTGCAAGATAAAAGGAAAGCATAAAATGTGGAATTTGAGTAAAGAGCATCTGTGAAAAGAATAGGCAAATGTGTTAGGGGAAAAAAACCAAAACTAGAAAGAAGGCCAGTGTTATTTATTTACTGCTTTTGTTCTTTTAAATACTAAGTTTTTCCAGAGAGATTTAAAAGTAACAGATGTGAAGAGATATCTATCTTTATGATGAGTTTACAAACTTCTTTTTTAAAACCAGGTGTTGTTTTTTTACAGTGTCATGATAAAAGTAGTCAGTAGCTTGCTTTATTGACCCATTTACAGACACCCTTGTTCCTCCAAAAGCAGTGAAGATGGGTATTAATAGACCAATAAAACATGCCCTGTCATGTTCAGCAAGCGTGAATACATCTGCTGAAAGCTTATGTGAACCATGTGTGAAATGTTTTACAGGGTCTTGCTGCTGGTAGAGTGATTCATAGTTGCATTGGATCTTATTTATGTAAAATAGAAGTTCTTGAACAACCTAATTTGAAACTTTGAAAATGCAATGTAAAATTATTTCTGTGTGTTTCTGTGGATTATTTACCCATTGAGAACTGAACTAATGTTTGATATAACTGATTCAGACATTTGGATCATTTTGTGCAACAGCAGATGGTTAAGAAAGAGCTGCCATGGTATGCAAATAAATGAAGGGCTCCCTTACAAACTGTAGCTGAAGTTTAAAGTCTCTGACTTCTGGTCCTTTTTGGTTTTGCAAATGGGTTTGTGCACTTTAAAGACACGTTTTTCATTCATATTTCCTTGATACGTTTTTGGCTGAACCTCATATAAGAATCTTCTTCGGTGTGATAAATCAAACTGAGTTATTGTAAGTGTTGCTTTTGTACTGGGGATCCTTGGTACCATCACTAAGAGCTGCCCTTCCTGATGGTTATGATTGCATATTTTGTCCTGCAATTTTGTTTTCTAGAAGTTTTTTGTTTCCTGAGATGATTGTTTTAAACACAGTTTAAATTATGGAAGTAGTTTAATAAAAAAAAAAAATCTCAAATAGACAATTTCTAACAAATCAATAACTGACCTTGCCAACAGTAAAATGGGAGCACCCTCAGCTGTTCTTCATTTCCCATTGGAAATGATGATCAACAGAGCTGGATTTGGATATTTTTCCTGTACTCTCATGCTGACATTACGTAAACTGTGAAGTTGGCTGTTTTCTTCCAGTGATGGTGAGGGGTTCAGCTCTCTTCATCCACCACCTCTTGCCACCCTGACAGCATCAGGGGTGCTTGTGATCTGCACCCATTTCTTGGGGACAGAGCTTGTGAATGAGATCATTCCACAGGCATTAGTTAATTGAATGTCTGAGCACTGTCAACTACAACTGGAATTAATTTGACTTCAGAGAGGTTTTTATATGGAAGTCTTAGGAGTCTTCTGGGCCAGCTAATGTCCACTTTTATACCCACTGCTGACAAAACAAAACAAAGCTTACAAAGCAGTGAAAATTTCTCTAGAAAGAAAGAGCTGTCATGATGTCAGATTTTACAGCCTTTGCAATCTAGAACTAGTTAGGGTTTTCCCTTGGTGTTTTTTAAATAGTGTTTAGATCTTGCAAGAATGTGTTTGGTTGGTGGACACTTTATGTACAACATGAGAGTTAAGCTAGGGAAAAAATGGCATTGTTGGAAAATTTTGCTGAAGAAAGGATGTGTCTGCCTCTGTCTTAAGCAGCAGAAGCTTTAAGGGTATGTGGTCATACGAAGTGTGGTGATTAAAATCAGCTATATTCTGGCATGCAAGATCATATGCTAAAGCACATCCATATGGGCATAATGCCTTTTTACAACTGGCTTGTTTCTGTAGCTCAGAGACTTACAATAGTTATGTTCTTAAGATTTCAATCTTCAAATATGTGTTCAATTCTCGTGTGCTTTTTGAAGTTATAGGCTCATTTTAGGTACTTGAAGCTTTTTCATAATGCTCATGTAGTGGACAGTAACTTTTTCTGCCATCATTTCCAATCCTGTTAACAAAATTCATACTTGTTTAGGAATATAATTTTGTAAGAAATCATAGAATTAATTTTCTTGTATACATTGAGTTGCAGTGACTGTTTAAGCTTCTTCAGTTCCTTCAGTTGACATTGGATAATGTCTGCATTGCTCTTGCTGCTCAAAGGCTTCAGAAAGCAAACATTTTCAACTTACAGGTCTTCTGAAAGATTTCTTTAACTTCAAAATTGTTTCAGGATACCTTTCTAGAGTATTTTTTTCTTATTTGGATGTAAAACAAACGATTATAAAAATCACTGCCAATTTTCAATATCATCCAGCGAATTTCAGTAAATACTGTTTTTTCACTGAGCAGATTGGTTGTTAAGGAAAAGATTGTGTTTTGTCTTCCAACAGCTCCTGATTTTAAATTTAAAATAAATTGACCTATATCTAAATGGAAAAAAAAGAGACTTGATAGATGGGAAACTACTTGAATTAAATGCTCATTTTGACATTTTGCCAGTCATGGGAATTTGCACATGTTCTGGGCTGAGTTAAGATATTAAAACAAAAATACAGAAACAGAGGAAAGTTTAGGCTTGACTTTGTAAGTTGTCATATGCATAATAGCAAACATGTGGTTTCTCTGTTCTTCACTTTCCTTGTATAACTTAATAGTATGTCTGAAAGCAAAGGCATTTTGATACAGCTCTGTGTTACTTGGCATTGCAGAATTCTCTACTTTTTCCATTAGTCTCAAATTATCCTCTCCCTTGTAACACAGCACTTCTGGGTGATATCCATAAGGGAGGAAAATTAGAGCTGAATGGATGGATTCTATTTCATTTGTTACTGATTTCATGACAGATAATACCTTGCTAGAAAACTAGAGGGTCACACAGAGTTACTTCTTGCTCATTTCTAAGTAATTTAATTGACATCACTTTGAGGGAAAAGGTTTGTTGTGTAAGAGGGGTTTTTATATTACTCTTTTAAAGAATATCTTTTGGCTTAGTGTATGTTACAGATTTAGCTGAACTGAGAAATTACAAAAATTTTTAACATTTTTGTGCTTTAATTTTTTTTTCTGTAGCTTCTCATTACTGATTTTAATTTTTTCTAAGCAAAACAGCCGTGATCTCTTCTGGTTTTGGTTTTTTTTCCCCCTCCTTAGAGAGTACCTAAAGGCATGACAGTATGTGAGACAGATTAAAGTAATGTCTAGCTTTGAAGACATGAGTGAGTTAGTGGCATATTAACACCTTATGAGTCAAAGGAATGGCAGCTGAATTTGGATTTTGGGAGAAGGTATTTGATTTGTGTTAATTAAAACACTGTGGAAAGTAATCCACATAAATACTTTGGATACAAAAGATTTTGAGACGGGTTGAGCATCTCTGACCTTACAGTCAAGGTGATAAAGTTCAGTAGATGCATCACTGAGATGCCTCTATGTGCCCCTGAGAAAGTTAATTAATCCCTGACACTTCTAAATTGCAACTTTATTTATTTTTTAATACTTTCCGTCATTCCTTACCCTTAATATGGGAGCAGAAAAGGTACAAGTCCTCCCTCACAGACCTTCATTTTTTCACTGCAGTCTATAAGAATTTTTAACACCTGTTGTAATTGGTTTTTTTTCTTGACTACAAAGGAGAAATTGTAGGAACTTCTCAAATTTGTTTGGGATTGTTGGTTCTTGGTAACTGGGAAGGGGCTGAAGTGCGGGTGTACTCCAGGGGGGTCTGCTTTTTGAGTTTGTTTTGGAGTTTTGGTTGTGGAGTTTTTTTTCTCCCCAGTCCCTCGTGAGGGCTATAGTTGGCTGTTAATGTTCAGTGTGATGATACAGTCATTAAAAAAAGATTTATATTGAATCTGTTGACAGCTCCACGTATTTTGCATTGTACTTTTTGAGAAGAAAATTTTGTTTGAAGCTGCCAGTATATTTATTCTGATACTTTTGTGTATTCATCCCTGAAAGAATTTATTTGGCACCATGGCACCCAGAGTTTTGTTTGTTACTTACCACACGTTATCCACCTGTGCCACACTATTAACTTCTGTGAGCTGCCACGTGTTCAGTTTTGGTGTTTTCATGTTCATCTTTGTTTCATTTTCAGGAGAACTGCCTTACAGATGATATCGGCATATCTAGGTGGAAGGAGCAGGTTTTCCTGTCACACAGTGCCTTGCTGGCAAAGAGCTGCCAGGCTGCAATGGAGCTAGCAAAGCACAGCGCTGAGATCCAGGACATGGCATTCCAGTATGGGAAGCATATGTCTATGAGCCATAAGGTACACCTTTTCCTTTTGTTCTGGGAGCTTAAATATAGGAAGGCTTGTAAGAGGCATTGTTCGTGAGCTCTGTCATATACTGCATGACTTATATACACCTATGCTGTAGGCTTTGGCCAGCAGGTGAGTGTTGAGAAATTTGACTGCTCTATGGAGTGAGGATGTTTGCAGAAACTGTTGGTATGAACAGTGCTTGTGAACTACCAAAATCACACTCCTGGCAATGGAGCTCATTACATTCAAGGCTCTGTTAACTTCCCTCTAGCACATCTTTCTGCAGCAGCTTAAAACTTTATCCTCTCTGCTCCTACATTATTCCTAAACCCACTGTCCCATTAACAGAAGTTGCAGGAGGAAACATGTCATAGAATATGTTAAATTGGAAGGGATCCACAAGGATCATCAAGTCCAACGCCCAGCCCTGCACAGGACCATCCCCAAGAGTCACACCATGTGTCTGAGAGCATTGTCCAAATGCTTGTTAAACTCCGTCAGTCTGTTGCTGTGACCACTTCCCTGGGGAGCCTGTGCCAGTGCCCATCCACCCTCTGGGTGAAGAACCTTTTTCTAATACCCAACCTAAACCTCCCCTGGCAAAACTCCAGGCCGTTCCCTCGCATCCTGTCACTGGTCTCCATAGAGAAGAGATCAGTGTCTGCCCCTCTTCTTCCCCTCACGAGGGCATTGAAGACTGCAGTGAGGTCTCTTCTCAGTTTCTTCCAGGCTGAGCAGACCAAGTGACCTCAGCTGCTCCTCATACAGCTTCCCCTCAAGGCCCTTCACATCTTTGTAGCCTCCTTTGGACACTCTCCAATAGTTTAATGTCTTTCTTATATTGTGGTGCCCAAAACTGCCCCCAGCACTCGAGGGGAGGCTGCCCCAGTACAGAGCAGAGCAGGACAATCCCCCCCTCGTGCCTGGCTGGCAATGCTGTGCCTGATGCTCCCCAGGACACCACTGGCCCTCCTGGCTGCCAGGGCACTGCTGGCTCATGTTCAACTTGCCACTGACCAGGACCTCCAGGACCCTTTCTGTGGCACTGCTTTCCAGCCTCTCATTCCCCAGTCGGTACATACTGTGTTGGGTCTTGGCTGCCGCCATGCAGAGATTTGTACTGTGAGGTTCAACTGTCTGCAGCAGCATGGGCTGAGCCATATCCCCTCTGAATAACCTGCTGTGGGGGGAACTTCCATAGAGTGCAGCTGGAAGATAAGGAAGGAGGTCACCAGATTTGGACAGGAGCAGCCTACACCTCTACAGCAGTAGGATTTCCTGGACAAGGTCTCTGACCTCCACTAGAAGACTTTCAGTTTGCAGCTAGTGTTAGTCCAGAGGAAAACACAGATCTGCTTCTGCTGTATTGCACCACTTGCGAGGTTAGATGTAGCTTGAGACAGGCAGACAGACCTCCCATCTGCTTCAGCTGAGTTGATTTATGCAGTTCCTAGTTCCTAGAGGAGAAGGAAGTGGTTTTATAAAGCACAGTTTTACTGCCATAGAAATGCCACTATATGCTATTACTAGGTACAATTCTACCAGTAAATTACTTCAAGTGCAGTTATATCCTTAATATTTTGTGTATGCTTTAATATTAATATATTCACCATTGACACATAGTTGTGTATTAAGGATTGCATCATTTTCATAGAAAGCTCCTAGCTATGTAGCATTTGCTTTGTCAGAAGGAAGGTAATACTGTGTCCGCTTCCTCAGGTACTGAAAAGTAGAATGTAGTACCCTGCACAGATTAAAACCTGATCTTCTTCCCACAGAAGACTGGATCATTCTGTCCTTTATATTTTTTCTGTTTCTTGCCACTCCACAGTCTCCTACCTGGCTGTGTCCCATGCCTTGCCCAGCTCTGCAAGCTGTCCTTTATCTGTGTCTTTGCAGACTCTCTACATGCTTCTCTTTACCACATCTTTTCACCACTGCTTTGCTTTCAACATCTTTCTATCCCTCCCCCAAACTTGAAAAAGTGCAACCAGAGTACAAGTGTCAGAGTAGGAAGTGATAAGTAGGTGTAAAATCAGGATGTGGACCTCAGTTTGAGGAGTGGGTGGATACACATAGACTGTTCCTGGGAACTGAATGGGTGTGTTCTTCTTTTTCAGCTACATTCAGACCTGCAGCCGTTTGTTAAAGAAAGTTCTAGTGACACTATGGCCTTCAGTTTGAATTCTGCTCCTGCAATCCTTCATCAGGAATTCCTTGGAAGGGAGGCATGGCTTAAGCAGATTAGAGAGGTAAATTAAAGCAGCGTTTAGAATTTCCTGGATTTGCCGTTTATCTCGCCCTATCTATACTTTCAATCTGCAAAGAAACTTAGAAATTAACGAAAAGTTTACCTATGCTCTCCAGTGCTTAATATCTCTCTCATCCACGCTTTCAACAAGGGGGAAATTAAGGGACCTGACAGTCAAGCTCTGTCAGACTTTTGTATGTCAGTGTAACAGGCAGATTCATTTGCGTGGAGCATATGTGTGTTCCTCTGCACTGCTTGTGCAGTCCCACGTCTTAGCGTAAAGCTACTTTCCCTGCCAGCGTGAAGCAGAGAACTTCAACCATCACGGTGGTTGAGAGGTAGGCACACATTTCCTTTGCCAACATGATGCTGGGAGTAGTAATTTTCAATGGAAGGGGAAAGATCTGTGGGACTTGGCTTTCTGACTGCCACAAAATAGCTTTGAGATCTAGCTCTCTGATATTATTCTTCATTCTCTTATTTAGCTGGTTTTTTTCCTCTAATTTTTACGTGAGGAAGGCAGTAAGAATAAAATAACTATGTGGTAATTATCATGTACCACAGCAGGATTCAGGTCCATGAGTAGCTTCCTGGCTATTGCTGAAGCACAAATAGATAACTGTAAAAGACAGCAAGAAGGGAAAGGGGGAGGGGGAAGCACTAAAATGGCCAAAACTAAGCATTTCATTGAGTTCCTGCATCAGGTGGACATGTTTTGTCTGTCTAAACAACAGTGATGACTGTCATTTGGAAATACATGCCTGTTGTTATACAGTTTGTTAGAAAGGCTGCTGCCTTCAATAAGAAGCTGGCTCTGTGCAAGCATATTCATTCAAGATGTGCTTGCTGATGGTTCCTTTCCATACTGGTTTGAAAGCAGGAATCAGGTACAGGATGTGGAGTCTAAACCTCTGCCTAGTTCTGCATTCTAACCTGCCTTCACGTACTGCAAACAAGAGGCGTGGTCTCTTCAGCTGTGAAATCTTGGGAGGTGTATGCAGAGTCTACAGTCTTAGGGTGGTATGAAGTGGGGGGATCTTAAAGCAAAGCTATTGTCATTTTGAAATTAGGGACTGGTAGTGGAGTAGTTCGTAGTTCCTAATCACTGGTAGTGCATGATGAGGAATTTTGGAATTCAGCAGTAACAAAAGAAGCCTTATATGCAAGTCGAATGTAAATGGATTTGGATTATTGCAATTGGAGAATAATGGCATTTCCACAGCACAGTGTATAAAGGCTTTGAAACCATTTCCCATCTGCAGAATCTAGAGGAGATTGCAGGACTCCAGGAGTGCCGTCTGTCTGCTTACTAAATTTTCATACCAAAAATGGGCATTATAGAAACAATGAAGCAGTTCTCTGTGAAGGGGTGGAGGTGCCAAGTGACATGTACTATGCAAAAGTATTTGCTATCTACTAGTACTATTGTACTTCATACATTTATTTTTATACATAATGCATATATAATTTATACATGGTATTTACTATGCTACCACTACTATGAACTACGATGTGGAACACCTAGTCCAGGAGCCTTTCTTAGCTTGTGTTGGTTTAGAAAGGAAGATTATCTTTGATTAACTACAAGCTCTTTGAGATATCGTCCACAGTCACATTCACTATGTGACATTCAGTGTAGGCCAAGCACTCAAGCCAGAGACTTTCTCATGTTGGCAGTACCTGTAAGGGTACACTCATAAGCCACCCTCTCATGCAATGTCATTTCACAGAATCACAGAATACCAGGTTGGAAGAGACCTTCAAGATCACTGAGTCCAATCCATGCCCTAACACCACCTCAACTAAACCATAGCACTGAGTGCCACATCCAATCTTTTTTTAAACACATCCAGGGATGGTGACTCCACCACCTCCCCAGGCAGACGATTCCAGTACTTTATCACTCTTTCAGTAAAAAGTTTTTTCCTAACATCCAGCCTAAATTTCCCTTGGCACAGCTTAAGACTGTGTCCTCTTGTTCTGTCAGTTGTTGCCTGGAAAAGGAGACCAACCCCCACCTCACTACAACCACCTTTCAGGAAGTTGTAGAGTGTGATAAGGTCACCTCTGAGTCTCCTTTTCTCCAGGCTAAACAACCCCAGCTCCCTCAGTCGTTCCTCACAAGGCTTGTGTTCCAAGCCCCTCACCAGCCTTGTTGCCCTCCTCTGGCCAAGTTCAAGTGTCTCAAAGTCCTTCCTGAGCTGAGGGGCCCAGAACTGGACACAGCACTCAAGGTGTGGCCTCACCAGTGCCAAGTACAAGGGAAGAATGACTTCCCTGGTCCTGCTGGCCACACTATTCCTGATGCAGGCCAGGATGTCATTGACCTTCTTGGCCACCAGGGCACACTGCTGGCTCATGTTCAGTTGGCTGTTGACCTGTACCCCCAGGTCCCTTTCTGCCTGGGCACTGTCCAGCCAGTCTGTTCCCAGCCTATAGCATTGCAGGGGGTTGTTGTGGCCAAAATGCAGGACTCGGCACTTGGACCTGTTAAACTTCATCTTACTGGACTCTGCCCATCCATCCAACCATTCCAGGTCCTCTTGCAGAGCCCTCCTATCTTCCAACAGATCGACACACGCTCCCAGCTTAGTGTCACCTGCAAATTTACTGATGAAAGACTCAATACCCTCATCCATGTTGTCAATAAAAATATTAAACAACTGGCCCCAGCACAGATCCCTGAGGGACACCACTGGTGACTGGCTGCCAGCTGGAGGCAGCACCATTCACCAGCACTCTCTGGGCCCGGCCATCCAGCCAGTTCTTAACCCAGCAAAGAGTGCTCCTGTCCAAGCCGTGGGCTGACAGCTTTTCCAGGGAAAAAGCTGTGGGAGACAATGTCAAAGGCCTTGTTGAAGTCCAAATAGACAACATCCACAGCCTTTCCCACGTCCACCAGGCCGGTCACCTGGTCATAGAAGGAGATCAGGTTGGTCAAACACAACCTACCCCTCCTGAACCCAGGCTGGCTGGGTCTGATCCCGCAGCCATCCTGTAGGCATTGCGTGATGGCAGTCAATATAAACTGCTCCATTACCTTGCTGGGTACTGAGGTCAGACTGACTGGTTATAATTTCCAGGATCCTCCTTCCTACCCTTCTTGTGAATGGGCACCACATTGGCCAGCTTCCAGTCATCTGGAACCTCACCAGTGAGCCAGGACTGTTGGTAAATGATGGAGAGCAGCTTTGAAAGCACATCTGCCAGCTCCCTCGTCACCCTGGGATGGATCCCATCTGGTCCCATAGATTTTTGAACATCCAAGCAGCCCAGCAGTTCCCTGACTGCCTCCTCCTGGATAACAGGGGGACCATTCTGCTCCCTGACACCATCTGCCTACCCAGGAGGACAGTTGTCCTGAGGACAAACCGTCTTTCTGATAAAGACCGAGGCAAAGAAGGCATTAAACACCTCTGCCTTCTCCCCATCTGCAGTCACTGAATTCCCTCCTGCATCCAGTAGAGAACCGAGGTTGTTCTTACCCTTCCTTTTGACGTTAATGTATTTGTAAAAACATTTTTTATTATTCTTCACCAAAGTTGCCAAATTAAGTTCTAACTGAGCTTTGGCCTCTCTAATTTTTTTTCCTACATGTCCTAACAACCCCCTTAAATATTTCTTGAGATACCTGACCCTCCTTCCAAAGGTGATACATCCTCTTTTTATTCCTTAGTTCCTTCATAAGCTCCTTGACCATCCAGGCTCATTGCCTCGTCGACTCATCTTTCGGCACACAGGGGCAGTCTGTTCCTGTGCCCTCAAGATGTCTGTGTTGAAGCATGCCCACCCTTCCTGGACTCCTTTGTTTTTAAGGGCTGCTTCCCAAGGAACTCTCCGAATAAGTCTCCTGAATAGGCCAAAGTCTTCCCTCCAGAAGTCTAGTGTGAAAGTTTTATTGATGCTCCTACTTATTTCACCAAATATTGAAAACTCTATAATTTCATGATCCCTATGCCCCAGACGGCCTCTGGGGCATTTGTATGATTTTAATAGGTAAAGCACATGCCATGCACTCAGGCCCTGTCAGAAGCTTAACCAGTTGAGCAAGTCTGATGCAAAAGGTAAAAAAACCATCTGTGTGTGAGATGAGGGTCAGAAAAAGTCAGAGCCAAACTACTACTGTGAGGATAAAAAAAGAAAAAAAGCAATGGTGCAGTTGTAGTAAAGAAGGCTTAAGAGACTGGATGAGGTTGCTGCGTGGAGAAGCACAACAGCCATTGACTTGAATGCTTGACAGGAGCAGATCATGAGAAAATATTCTTGCTGTTGGTAATGAGAATGAGCACAGGGGGAGGCACACTGAGCACACCTTTCCTGGTGTTGCTGCGGCTGAAAAGCATCTTCCTCAAACACGTTGCCAAATTCTCTGCTGCAGTGTGAATCTGCATATAGGCAATCACTTGTTAAGGAAGATGTTTCTGGTGTGTTCTAATATACAATGTAACTACTAGGTATATTTTGAAGAAGCTGTAAGATCCAATCAGGTGAATAAAAATTGGCAAATCAAGAAGATTGGAATATACAAATAAGGAAGCAGTTATTGGCAGTGCGTTTGCTACTCCCAAATGCTATCAGGCTGTTTTCTTAACAGCCAGAAAAGCTGGCTCTTGAGAAGATTAAAGAGAGAAGCAAAGGGGTTTTGTGGATCAGTCCCCTTTCTCCTTCAGAGGAATCAGTTCTGTTATCTACTGTTCTCCTTCATGTTCAGTTTATTTAGTATCTCATCAGTTCTTTTCTCTATTTTGTTTTTCCTCCCTTACAAAAATTAATTCATATTCCAAGTCCAGGCCAGCTTGGCAACATCTCTTTAAAGCTGTGCTTGCCACAGTGTTCCTCTTCAGTGCAGACCTTGGCTCTTCTCCTTATCCCAGCTGGTCTGCTCTTTGGGCTGATCTCTGCAGTTCCCACAGAGGACATGGAGAGGTAGTGGTCCTAATCTACATCTTTTCAGGAGACACACTGCAGAAGAGCTGAGGTTTGGGGTCTTCCCTTGAGGAAGCTAGAGGGAAAGAAACACGTGATTTTTTCTTTTTCCTCAATGTGCCTGGAAAGAGATGAGCTGAATGATAGAGGATGAAGTAATAATGGCACATCTGGATCAGATCTCAGGGAAGTATTTTCAGGTTGTTTAAGTGGGAATGCTCTGGTTCTTTCAGAGCGCTGCCACTGAGTGAGAGAGACATCTTCTTTTCTACATCATTCTGTGACAAAATTCAAGAAGTTGGACTACATATTTGTTTGCATCTGGGCAAGAAGAAATTTAAAATTTATTTGTATTTCTCTCTGAGTGTGTTAGGAGTTACAGGTTGTATTTATCTGTTGCTTACTCAAAGGGTGATGCTGATACTTAAATCCAATTCTAAATCAGAAGCACCTCTAACCTGGGTGTAACAGCTCTGACAGGGTCCGACAACCCCTTTTGTGAGCTCTAGACTTGCCTCATGCAAGTCAGTACAGGTATACAGAGAGTTCTCTTTGAAGAAAGTATATCCTGTTGTTGCTGATAGGAAGTATGGTTTATTTCAGAATCTATGGGGAGAGATTAATTAATGCAAACAGCAAGATTTCTTAAGACCAAAACATTTTGGATTCACCAAATGTTTAACTACAAGTCATACTAAAAAAGCCTAGAAATTACACTGAGTATCTGCAGCTCTCATCTGAAACAGAACCATGTTGTGTAAGCTGGTAACACGTTTGGTTGTATTTTAGGGTTTTCTGTATCAGATTCCTAAAGAAAGTAAGTTATGTTTAAAGTTGTAGCTCATTTAATAGCATTCTTTATTCCTGCAACTCTAGTTCGTAGTATGTAGTGTCTGATATAAAATGTCTTTCTTTTTAAGGCACAAGGAAAAGGAAACATCGTGGACTATAAGAAGGTTGGTAAATTACATTTATATCTCATTTTTAATATTTTTTAAAAGATTTTCAAGGATATTTTTGACAGTTGAGAGAAACTTCCTTATTAAAGCTAGGTTGTAAGTTGTGTGTGTGTGTATGAAGGGATGGAGAATGGCTCATGCAATTTCTTGATTTTAAAAAGCCACAAATAGACAGCTGTACTGTAACTATATAATGTAGCTATTTAATAATAGTATTTTAATAATGTATCTAAAAATAGTAATTTAATAATGTAGTTATTGAATAACCATTTTTGCTGTCATTTCTCTCACTTACTTCCTCAAACTCGATTTTCAAACCAGGCTTTTGCTGTCTTTTTTTTCCTGGAGTCATTTGCAGGTTAGATCCTATCAGTGGTCTCTCTCTGTTGGTGGAGTACACTGCTAATTTTTTTAATCTCACCTTAGTTCCATGCCATCTCTTAAAAAAATACGCACATACACGTGTTTTACAATAATTTGGTTTCTTCCAGTCCCCATTAAAACTTTGAGCTTTACAGGGCTGTATTTGCTACTTCTCTATAATAAAGGCAGACCTGACCTAAGTGGCTTAACTACTAGAAGTAACTGGGACACATTAAAACTCTTAAAGGGCTGCAGGAGATGGCTGACAAGGTTCCCTTGGTTAGATATTGGAGCACAGCATGCTTGTGTTGGAGAGAGATGACATTGTGTCCCCAGCTCAGTGAGCATGAGCCTGACTTGTTCTGAGTCTTAAGTAGATGATGAAGTCCAGTCAGTTATCTCCAGCATCAGTGGGAAATAATTTATAAATTACTGAGCCACATGCACAATTGAGAATTGCTTCTTGAAGTGGGGCCTGAAGAGTGTTACAGCTCTGGCTGATTGCTGCTCATATGGAAGGCTAACACACAAGGACAGGTCAGATTATTGTAATTATTCTGTATTAAGAAAAATTGCAATTTGGATTATTAAAAAACCTCTCTGCTCTTCCTTCCTCTTAGAACATAAGAAGGATCTCAACCTTACTTTGCTATTTAAAATTGTGCTTTTAGTTTTTTCTCTACAACAGTCACAGTTGTATCAGTTTTCTTTCTTCTAAATCACTACTGAGAGCACCAAATTTATTTTTCAGATGTGTCTTGGGGACACTCCTGTGAATATTTAAGCTAGGTTACTTATTTTTGCAAGTCCAGAATGGATTTTCTCCTTTTAATTGTTAAAATTGTGATCCACACAGTGTCATTTCCATACTTCGGGGGAAAAAAAAAAAAGGCAAAGGGGAAAGAAAAGCATCTAAATTTGCTTTACGACATTAAACATTTGTCAGAGTATTCTGTATTTTAACTGAAATTATTTCATATCTTGGATCCTTCACATGGAATTAAAAAACTTAGAGTATGCTTGGGCAACTCGGACACTTGAATAAAAGGTAAAGAAGGAGAGAAAGCCCTTCTGGTTTTGTATTTTGAGCAATTGACTTCTGTCAGAAAGCACATGATTTTTGCTAGCTTTGGGTAATTATCTCTTGCACAAGCACAGATATTATGAGTTTAGTAATGATAGTGAAAAAATTCTGCATAGTTTTTGTGAGTTCAAACAACAGTCAGTTTTTGTTTTTTTTAGAAGTCAGTTTCAAAAACTTAGGCTATCACATCCCTCTTTTCTATGTTTGTTGGTTTAAAGTGAAAGTGGTCATTAGTTATACCCACGCTAAATGAACTCAGGAACCTGTAGCTGTCCCCAGCAAGAAAAACTTGACCAGCACATGCACGAGGGCTTGTTGTGCTGTACAAATTAGTATTTATTTTTTTGCTTTTTGTCATGTTGTCTTTTCTCCTGCATCACTAGAGTCTGTGCTTTGCACATTGCTCAGTCTTTTCTTCTCAGCATCACAGTCCCTTCTCATCTTTCTATTTTCAGTTGATACAGTTACTTTAATGTTCCTAATAAAATCTGGGAGCTTGTTTCTCTTTGAGTCTTCAAAATATCTCCTTTTTAATTTTGTAAAAGCAAAGATCACCAAAACTAGCTGTAGAGCTTCTGAAAATTTCTCTGAGTTTTTATTATGAACTTCAGTGTGCCACTTAGTTGAGATAAAAACATTGTTCCTTTAGCTAAAGTCATAAATATATATATATATACAAAAGTTGTTAGCTGTATAGCCCACTTAAGAAAGTTTTACCTTGCTTGCTGCATTTTCAGTTAAAATAATGAAGGTAAATTTGAGAAATTGAGATCTGCACATTTAACATGCCTCCTTAAAAGGCAAAAGTCTTATTTCAATTTTGAGGCTGCCTAAGAATTTTGAATTGTTCTTTTGATGGATGTTATATTAAAATGGTACCCCTGATCTTTTTCACTGAAAAAAAGATACCTGTATTGTACCAGCAAGTTTATTGAGGTCTCTGACACAAATACAGAAGTGAAATGCTTTCTGTTAATTTAATTAGATTTGAGACTGTCTTGTCAATAAGGTCACTATGGTCTGCACAAGTTTTAAGAATTTTTTCATCCCTGCTTTGCTCAATCTTCTTATCAGAAGGATTTTGATATCACAAAAAGATTAAGGTCTGTGTTTCTGAATATATTTTCTCACATTAGTATCAGTGTTTCACCCTGTTTTTTCCTGTACCATCACACCACATCCAGACAAATTATTGATCCATCATTGTGATGTTTGAAAGTCTCTTCCAGAGATGAAAAAATTGTTTCACCTGTTTTAGTGGTGTTTCTCAGATAACAAAAGGCAAAGTACTGATGTATGTCAGGGACAAATTTCATGTGTGCATTGAAAGAAACAGCAACTTTCTTGTCCCCCTCATTTGTATGTGGCAAAAATCTCAGACTTCTTAAAATCAAAAAGCTTTTATCCATTTTACATCTACCTTGCATGCAGGATAAGCTGTGTAATTCTCAAACAACAAATTGAGATTCTCAATTTAATTGTTACCGCTTGATAATATTGATTAAATTTGTCTGCTAAAATCGAGGCCTTAATGGTGCTTGGCATTATACAGGCTTGTTAAAGGAGTGTAACAAGGGCATAACTAGTAGCAGAAATGAGTAAGCTAGAAATAATTCTTGTTTTGTGGCCAAGGCTCTAGAAAAATGATAACCTAATACTAAATAAAGAAATAAATCCTGTATTTTGTAGCTGATGACTATGCTGTGCAATTATTTGTTACTTTTCTAAATGCAATATTCAGGAAAGATAAATTAAGTCAAGTGAGAGAGGATGTAGCAAAACTTTTTTTTTTTACTGTAGCCCTGACCATTTGCTCTGCTGTCTGTTATAGAGGCCTTTCATCCAAACTGGCATGGGAAATATGGCACAGTGTGGCATAGTATGCTGTGACATACGTTCTTGGTTTGTATATGAAGTATTGTGCACTACATCAACTCCAGGAGCTGAGTCTGTACAGTGCTGGAAGAGCATGAGTCAGGATGGGGTAGATCCAGCTGTTCACACACTGCATGGCACTAAAGGCTTGGCTTCCCATATGGTAGGAAAGAGAGAAGAAAAATGGGAAAGGTCACATGTGGTCACAAGGAGGTTTCTCAGCAGTGCCCTACTGCCATGCTGCTAATAAATGACAGCAGCACGGTGCCATCCAGCTGTGCCAGCCAGAGGTGCGGGCTGCCCTTGCCCAGCCCGCTGCTCGCTGCCACGGCCAGTGCAGCCGTCCTGTGCAGTGCTGGCTCTGCAGCCCCGGGGTGTGGTGTAAGGGACACTCCTCCCGTGGCTTCGTTTAAATGCCAGGGAATCGGCATGAGGTGTGCCATGGGACTGCAGGCCACAGGCTGATCACTCTCTTGCTTCTGAAATACAGCAAAGAGTTAAAAACAGAGGATTGTTGTCTGTGGGTGCTTATGACCCGGGTTGGTTTTGCATGAAGATGTGTCTTGTTTGTTTTGGAGCAACCACTGCCATTAGTTCCTTTTGTTATGTATAATAAAAAACACAGCTCAGTCAGTGATTTAATGAAGATGGGGTTTTTTAGATGTGTTAGTAGTGTTACAAAAGCATCCAAAACCATTCAGAGGAAACAATTTTCTTATTTTTTGGAATTAATATCTGAATTATCAAGGTGTACATCCAGCACCAACAATCAGTTGCATCTTTGTTTGTAATCAGTGGGTATTTTCCCACTTCTTTGGGGTGAGAATCCAGCATAACTTTTGTTTCATTAAAGCAAATAATCATCACATGTTTTAACATAAATACCAAGTTGATTGCTTGTGTATGCTAAGATGACAATTAACAATCACTATTTGCATTAGTGGGATTTAAGAAAATTATGCTTTTTGGTAAAGAGTCTTCACAACTGCCATTGTTTAGATTAAAAGCTAGTGGGTCTTGTTAAGTTCATTGTGAAAGGCATGGGAAGGCATTGGTGTCCCTTTTAAAATAACAAAGAGTCTGTACAATCAATCAGTGTCTCAGGATGGCTTGTAATTTTTTGGCAAAGCGTATTATAAGAGCTGTGTAACAGCAGTGTTCCCTGTAAGCAGGGCATCTTTCCTCTCCTGTTGGGGACAGCCTTCCCCACATTTGGTCTCACCCTATATATAGTGTGGGTTTCAGTTTGAAGTAAAAAGAAATTTTTTCTGTTTGTCAGATAAATAAAAAAAATAAATTCTACTCTACTAATGGAGGCTTCTGCAGGGCGTTTGGGCCCTTTGAAGATGCATTTCTTTACCTTTTGTACAGAAAAAGTTTCTCAGAAAATATTTGAAAAATACTGTCCCAGTTTCAGCTGGCATATCATGCTGCATATAGCCAACAAAGATTTTTAAAAAAACAAATCTATGATGTTATGAAGTGATGCAAATAAGTGATTGTCTGGTGGTTTTTTTTGTGAAGGAAGAGCTCAACCCTATGTCCAGCCACAAGAATGGATGCTGAAACATTCCAAAGTACTTCTTTATAGAACAAAGAAAAAAATTGACAAAATTGATCTACTACCTATGAAATATGTTGATATCTTTTTAAGGTAACATTTCAGCAGTCTAAAACATCAGTGCTTATTGAGCATGCTGTTCCCACAAAAGAGAAAAGCCAGTGCAGAACACTGCAGACACTTAGAGCATTATTCAGTCACTCAGCCACAGATCAATTTAGATTTTGGGATTTGGGGTTTCTTTTTGTTTCAGCAAGTACTGTGCATTTCAGAAATGTAGAATGTTTTAGCTCACTTCAGGATCAGAAAGAATGCATAATATTCAAAGATTTCAGTATATAACAAATTATCTGGTTAAGGAGCATCCTTCTAAAACAACATCAAAGAAATCTGAAGTTACTTTTGATATTTTGCCATTGAAATAATTAACGCTAGGTTGGACTATGGAAAAAAAATCAGGAATTTCAGTGCTCTCTTTCTCCCATTGCATATAAAGTCTATTACAGCCAAAATATTCACCACATATTCAATGAGTCTTCCTACCCCGCCCCACCCTGCCCCTGGTTTGTTGCTCCCTACAGGTAGCACTGTGTGAAAGGAATCTTCTTTCCTTTGGCTCATGAAGCAGAAATGTCTCAGCAGAGATTTGAAATCAGTTGACTTTGTACTTGAGCACCTGCGTAGTTTTTGACTCCTTTAGTTCTTCAGTCTCCAAAATCCAGCAGTTCCTAGCTTGCCTCTTTGACCTCTTGCTGCCCTCAGACCAGCTGTTCTGTCCAACAGCAATCCAGAGCAGTTGGTCTCAAAGGCAAATCCTTCACTTCTGTGGTATGGATGAGAAACCCTCTCTTTGCCTCTTTAAAACAAACGGACTGGGAAACATGGTACTTTGAGCTCTAGTCACAGAATCATACAGGAATTGAAGTTGGAAGGGACCTCTGGGGGATGTCTGGTGCAGCCTCTCGCTCAAAGCAGAGCCAGCGTGGGTTTGCTCAGTTAAGTTTTGAGTATCTGCAAGGGCACAGATTGCAAAACAGTGCAGATATGTTGTGGAGGAGATCAAGTCTCATCTGAGCCTAAACTTGGCTGTGCTATTGCAAGACTATTCTTTAAGCTGAATTTAAATAACCAAAACCCAGTTGGTGGTTTTTTCAGAGTCTTGGCGCTTCTAGAATGAAGTAAGGCTTTAATGGCAATGGTCTGAACAAAAGCTTAAAAGTAAAAATGCAGTATTCCAGCATATCTAGCAGTTGAACTGGGGAAAAGTGTAGCTAAGCAATCTGTGTTTTGACTTGTATTCAGTTTTAATTACTGAATATCATTCTGAAGAAGGTTGTGTGGATTAAATTGTTCCTGCAAGTGAAAATATGCACAAAATTAAATATGCCGTGTAAGTAGAGACTAAAAGAGCAGATTCTTATATGTAGAAGAAATTAATGAGGTAGCTTAAATAAAGTTTATAAGGTAAAAAATAAAAGCAGTTAATTTTGCTTTTCTGTTCATTTGCTGCAAAAATTAGCTGCTCCTATCCAAATTTTAAAATAGTACATCTATACTAGATACATTTATTATTTTTTTTCTGCATCCTTAGTTTGTGAAGTTCATTACATAAAATTATTGAAGCTCAAAATTTGAGAGAGAGTCTGAAAATGTAACTGTAATACAACCAAGAGTACAGCTTAAGTCTTAAATTAGGGGGCTTTTCCATTCATCAGGGCTACTGAAGCCTGGTTTCTTATGGAGTTATTTCCTGTATTTCTTTAATAACTACCCCACTACAAAAAGCCAAATTTGTACTTATTTTTTTCCCTTTTACAACCCCAGCTGAGATAGAGGTAGCATGCAGTCTGGTTAGTTCAGACTGGTTTGCCTCTGTGTGTGCTTATTTGAGTTGATCAGCTGCTGCTGCAAATGGAACATAAAACAGGTAAGTTTTTGAGGGCTATAAATTGTTCATTACATAGGATGATCTCTAACTGAAAAGCTGGGGAAGGAGCTTGCCATATAAGCAGGTATTTCCCATTTTGATGTTCCTTGAACTTTGCTGGGAAGCATTCAACAGTGGATTAGGCTGATTTTTGTGTAGTGATTCCTCTGCCTATAGTTTGACACAAGCTTTGTGATTGTATTGGCTTCAAAGCAGTGTGTGTGTCTGAGGGCTTACACAAGACAGGCGTGTAAATGGATTGTGTCCTTGTGTTAGGATTCTCCCCCTTCCTTGACTCTGCTCTTTCAACTAAGTCATGGTACGTATATGTGAGCATATATATGCCTAAGCTAAGCTCCTCTGGCTTTTGACCAATTTGAAGACTTCCCAGGAGCTATTTTCTTTCCTGTTTACATCCCAATATATACTTCTATGAATATTAGAAGTTATGCTAATCCTTTTTAATAAGCTTCAGCAAATCAGCAGAGTTTGCCTCAAGATGTGTGGGTTCTACAATCTCACAAGGTTGTGCCTCAGAGAAGGGTGAAGGGGCACCTTTGCACGCTGCTAGAGCACCTCATCTCACCTATCCTCACCTTTGCTGCAGAGCCCTGGAAATATGGCTGATTCCCACTCATTAGAAGACATGTTGAATTAGCTATGTGATGCATTTATGCCTCAGGGCAAGTTCCTTTCCAGCACACAGTGCAGGAAGATTCCAGCTGAAGAGGAGACTAAAATTTTTATGAATTGGGACTTGAACACTCAAGTGCTGTAATATGCTTTCAGCTAATTTCATTTTTAAATACAGATAATGAATCCACTTTCAGATAAGAAGCATCGTTCATTCTGTATGAATGCAAGTAGTATAGAAAGTGGGTGACTTACAATTTGGTCATATCTAGCATTTATACATATATATATGTATGTATGTGTATGTATGATTTAAACTAGATAGGTAAGGTGATACTGATGTATTTTTAAAATATTTTGGGCACTGAGCTGTTTATTGATGGAAAACATGACTTAGGAAACCCTCTATAGTTCGTTACTGTAGGTACCTGTATCCAAGAAAAGCCATTTTTTTAAAAAGCTGGTGCAGTGATGTAAGACAGTTGTGAAGGCCAGGTGGGGCATGTTAAAGATCATGAAATGCTGTAATGCTTTTGGAAAAATCAAATCCCAGAGATCCACCTGGCCATTGTTCCCAGGCTCTGGCATGAGGCATCAGGCTGGAGTTGGTCTGGGAACATCTGTATTTTAGAGTAGAAAATGTGTTTTGTGTCAGTCTCATGATGCTGTTCAGGAAAAACTACTAATTAAAAATTAAAAAATCCTTAATAAGAGCTATTTAGAGCTTCTGCTAAGTTGAGGTATGGGGAAAAGAACATGTTTTGTTTTGTCAGTTTTGTTTGTATTATTTCATAGGAAATTTAACTCATCATTTACCCAAGTTTTTTAGGTGCCAAATCTTTCCAGCAACTTGCTGTGAAATGTCAGTTACTCCATGAAAGTATTTTCTTTTTCATATGGTGTATCACCAAGCCTTTGTCAAATTCTGTAGCCTTACTGGTAAGATGGAGTTTGCATGAGTTCAGTGTGATAGTTTACCACATTTTACCGACAAAATTTGCTTTTGTCCACTGTGACCAATGTAATCACACGGTCTATAAATAGAAACCCCTATTACAAAATACAGTCACTTCACCTGTGTCATCCTGTGCTGATTTCCGAAAGCAGGGGATGGAATGGGTGTTCATAAAATGCAAGTTTTTCCTGCAGGAAACCAGAGTGGGAGCGAATGGCTGGTTTGCCAGTTCTGCACAAAAGCTCTCAGGCAGTGGCTGAGGTATGAAATGCTCAGATATTTAAAAATTTTAATTTTTTTTTTTTCATTTAAGTGTGCCCTTTGGAGAGCAAGCATCTTTCAGGTGGTGTAGTTTAAATTATGCACCGTTTCGCTGCAGTGGGGAGCTAAACAGAGCAGCTGAGAGGATTTAAGGGCTTTGTCTGATGGCTTTGGCTTTGCCTTTACCTCGGGAAGGGGCGGTGGAAGCCCTGTGCTCCCAGAGATAATTGTGCACTGCTGAAACTCCCCCCCACACCGATGTGCCTGTGTTTTCCAACAGCTGCAGGAAGCGATCAAGGCTGGCAAAGGTGTGACTTCTGCCATCGACCTCTGCCGCTGCCACGGAAACAGAGCACTGGCAGCCCTGGAGGGATTCCCTCCCTCGGAGGCCAGGGACGCCTTGGCCAACATTGTCTACGCAGTGACCAGGTTTCCCTGACCTGCCGCTCCAGGAGGAGCATCTCTCCTTCCACAGGTGGAAGCAACCCGGCAGAGACACCAGTGCTGCCTCACACCTCTGATCACCTCATCTCATCCCGGCAGAGGAATGCGCGCTCGCTGCCGCCGCCACCGGCAAAATTCGGGAGAGGAAAGAAAAAAGGTCACAGACGGTTTTCGCTTGTCGTGCCAGAAGCGCACTTGAGGCTGCACCGGTAGAAATAATTAATGAGTCCCGTTTCCGTGACCTCAGCAAATGGACAGGAAATAAGTCGGTATTGATTGGGCACCAGCGGGGACGGCGCCAGGGCGGAGGCCGGTGGTTTTCCTGCCAGAGGGAGGGGTAGAGGGAGGGAGGGATGGAAGGGCGTGAAGATCCAGGTGTCACAAGAAACCCGCTCAAACCTGCCCAGAGAGAGTGAGCTGCCGAAGCCGGGAGTTAACATACCCTTATCCAAGGGGAAGGGCAGTTCGGGGATTAATGGGGGAAAATCCCTCTCTGTCTGTGAGCAGTCATGTCTCCTCACACTGTTTTGAAGTATTCAAATGTAAAATTACCCTGTGCCTAATGAGTTCTGTATTTGAGAAACTTGCTGAGAAAATGTGTCAAGCATGGTAAGCAGGAGTTTTAAAATATTTAATCAAATATTAATTTGGCTCTGTTAAGGGAACTGAGTGCCTAGAGTTTATACCGTGCCTATGTAAAATGTTGCTCTGGGTCAAAGAATGAGGTTTTTCCAACTCTTCTGGGGCAGGGAATATCCCTCCCTCAGATCCAGCAGTTTGTTTCAACAGAGTCTTACACTAAAGTGTTTCCTATGTTTGTGACACTTGTGTTAATTTAAGCCAAATAAATGTTAATTTGTAAGACTAGACATGAGCCCTTGGCAGAAAGGAAGCGGGAATGCTCCTCTGTGAGTAGTCACTGCACTGAATAAAATGCAGAAAATACCGGAGAAGTTTTGAACTGTTGGATTTTCAAGTCCAATTACAGACAGCTTATAAGGTGTATCAGAAGGCTGCAATTTGAGACCGTCTCTGTTTTGTTCATAGGAGATGATTTTTGTGGTTTGCACACGTGCAATCTGAGAATGCCGTTGACAAGAAGGCTGAGTTTACATAAATGATCTAGATTGAGACTCAGCTACCTTTCTTCCTTCTGTGGTGTAATTACAGCCCAATCTGGAGACAGCTAGCACAGCAAACAGATTTCATTACATCCCTCTCTCAAATACGAAGTGGAGTTATTTCTGTTAAATTCTCTTCTCCCTCCTTTTTGCCCTGCACTCCCTGCCTGTCGCACAGCTTGTTTGTCATAGATCAGCGTGTTGCATTCCACCAAATGCAAAATATAAATAAAAACTCTATCCTCTAAAAATATACTGAAAATACATCCTGTGTAATGTACATAATATTCTGTGTACATTCTGCCCACATTATACCATGATATTTTATGTATAATAAGCAACCTTGAGTCACAATCTTTGTTTAGGAGCAGCATCCAGAACTCAGAACTCACTTTGTTCTGGAGAATGGCTTCAACACCAGACCCCTTCTTACTTGCACTTTCTCTCTCGCCGGCCCTGGCATTTTCTCTCTTCCCAAGACTTTGGCACTTCTCCCTGAGTTACTGCTGTTACTGAAGCAGGGAGGCTGGAGACAGAAGAGAAGCACTGAGAAGCGTGGTTTATTCCAGGCAGTTACCCATGAAGTTCCCTGAAGTTCTCCTAATAAAAAAAGTGCTTGAAAGAAATACCTAAATTCAACCAGAGTTGTATTTCAGCTTTCTTTGGCTCTTGTTTTTACATATTACATAAAGTAAGTGCCATTCATCATCTTTTCTTTGTCTTACATCTGTGTTAATTGGTTCATAATGATTTAGGGCTGCAAACAGCTTGGGTTGCTGGAGATATTCTGAGTCACTTCACCTCAGCTGTGTGAAAGAAATACCAAACATAATGCAAAACTATGTACACCTCATTTATTTTTTCATGCAAGTACAAGTTTTTATTTGTACTTGTTACCAATAAAGGGTAATCATCAAAAATTAATTACTTTTTTTTGTATTTTTACCACCAGTATGTTCTGATTGCTCTTAAATAATTCAACCTTAATTTAAAAAAATACCAAACAAACACTATGAGTTGTCGCTTATTGATATTATCAAGTAACCTTAAATATAAGGTATTTGCCTGTAATTCTTCAGAAATTTTTGTTGTCTTGTTTCCTCCAGGTGAACTACAAGTAAAGTATTGTACCTGTCTGTCAGACTCCGGGTGAATTAGTCATTGCTGTGTACTAATACACTCCTCACACCTCATACAGTTTGTGAGCAATGTGCAATCTTAGGGATGTTCTGGTCTTATTTTTGTCTCCTTGGTTCCTTGTCCCCACCTACTTCTAAGGCAGGTCAGGGAGAGGGAGTCCTGTGGTCTGAGAAAGGCATTCACACCATTTACTTCAGTCACCCAGCTACTCAACCCGACATTCCTGTTGGCTGCTCCTCTGAACTTATCACCGGTATGGATTTGCTGCACCATTCCACGGATGCACAAAATACAGGACAAAATCCCAGCTGCTTTTTAAACCAAACTAAAATAAAAAAGTTACCCTGATCTACTGCATGTTACTTGTGATGGAGTTAATTTTCTTCGTAGTATCCTATACAGTGCCATGTTTTGGATGTGTAACTAAAACAGCGTTGCTCACCCGCTGTGCTCAGCAGTGCATGCACGGTGCCAAGGCTTTCTGTGCTCCTCACTCCCTCACCCAGCAAGGGGCTGGTTGTGGGCAAGGGGCAGGAGGGGGCGCAGCTGGGACAGCTCAGAGATCATCTGTGCTGTACAAGATCATGCTCAGCAATAAAAACTGGGGGTGGGGAGTGGGGATGTTCCAGGGGTCTCTTGCTTGGGCACTGTCTGGGCATCAGTGGACTGGTATTGATTGCTTTTTCATTGCTGGTTTTTCATGGTTTTGTTTTCATTTTTTCCTCTTGTACCTATTAAACTGTCTTTAACCCACAAATTTTCTCACTGTTGCCCTTCTCTGCGGTAGAGTGTGGAGACACTTCTCCATCTGTTAATGGTTAGGGATTTTTAGAAGAATCTATTAAAATTGTGTCTTTTATTGGTGGCATCAATTTCAGTTTCCCACTGAAATTCCCAATATTTTTGACCTTTAGGATTGTAGCCTCAAACTGTTCCAGGAACGGAAGTAGTTCAGTACAAAGCTCTTTCTCTTCTGGTCTGAGAGTCTCCTTGCCCCCACTCATGCTCACTGAGCTGAAGCACCAGGAAATTCCAAGGGGAAATAGGCTCCTAATCATAAGGCACTTTCAGTGGACTATCTTTATGCTCTTCAGATCCCCCTCACCTGCTTGTAAACACTCTTTGAATGATTTTGCACATTCAGTATTTTAGTTAAGGAGTGAGTCATGCCAAATACAAAAAACTCTTGTCTGCCTGCCTCTGGCCTCACACTGCCTCAGCTGGATAGAGAGGAATGCTGCTCCCTGTTGTTCTGTGCTGGGCACAGAGGGTGGGTGGGATGTACCACATTGAACTTGGCTGGACATGTCTAACCTCAGATGTGCTTCATTTCAGCCCAGAAAATACCTCTGTGAGGGACTGTATCCATCCTGTGCCTACACAGAACTAAAAACCTACAGTACATCCCACTATGGGAGGCAGTGAGTGAGCAGCTCTGAGGTGCTTAGCTGCCATCCAACACAATTCTTTCTGGTACCCAGGATGGGACACATAGGGCTCAAGATAATAAGATGTTTGACCAGAGTGTGCTAGAGGGAACCTCTTATACGTGTTTAGCTATTGCTGTTCATGATGTTGACTTATTCACTCTTGATGCAGGTTTATTTGTTCCCTTACCCTTTCCCTGTCATGCTTGAGAGTAAACATGACGATTCGAGAGCTTTTTGAAGGCTGGGTTTGTCTTCTGCAGTTTGCTGTGCTGTGTAGCACTTGGTTGTGTTTTCCCTTGGAGAACTATGATGAAAGCACTGGCCCTGAGCCTAATCTGGTATTTGGGCTCTGCATTGCTGCTGTCCCAGTACTTTGGGAACCATCTCGTGGAGATAATTAACAATTACACCTTTTCCTCTGAGAGACAGTTTGTGGAGGAAACAATGGCACCTTCCCCTTCACCTCCTGCAGAGTAGTTGCTTTCCACCTTGTTACAATGACTTCAGTATTTTGAACGCTCCTGGGTAATCAGAATATTCACATCAGTGTGTCTCAAGAATCTGTATCCAGCTTTTCCTGGGATTAACTGTGTATTTAGGAATATCACACAGGAATGTGCCCTGAGGCTGTGTGGTCATGGGTGGCAAGGCATCTAGAACAGTTTTTACCTCTGATGGTGTGGGACCTGACCCCCAAACAAGTGCAGGATCCTGAAAAAGTGACAGTGCATTTGAGAAAATCATGCTCTGGCTGCGCTAAAGGGATGCAGCTTTTCACATGGTGCTGGGCCTGGCCTAAGCCTGCCAAGAACTGTTCAGCACCCTTAGAGGACAGAGATGGTCTCTGGGTCTAAAGACACACAAAAAGCACCACGGCTGAGCTAGAGACCCACCTCTCAACTCTTTACCCCTATAGTCAAGAAGAAACAATGGAGGTAGAAGTCAATTCCCTCAGTCAAAGAGAAAGCTTCTCCCAAGAGGGAGCAGGAGGAGGAAGTGGAGAGGCAGCCTGCTGTGCAGCAGAACAGTCACAAGAACAGGAGGGGAAAGAGATAGAAATCATGAACAAGCCAGAAATCATCAGCTCCTTATCCCTGAGGAAGCTGCAAGATACACACAAAGATTACAGCCTCCGCCTGGTGAGCTAATTATCAGCTGGCTGCTGCAGTGCTGTGGTACTGGAGCCAACAGCCAGGAATTAGAGAGCAAGGAAGCCCAGCAGCTGGGATCCCTCAAAAGGGACTGGGGCATCAACAAAAGGATTGGAAAAGAGGCAAAAATCAGCAGCCTCTGGAGGCAGCTTGCATTGAGTGGGAAGGAGAAGTATCCCCTTGAGAAAGATCTTGTAAACTGTTAGGGCAAGAGTGGACAACTACTGAGAGTAGTATCCAGTGTCTGAGGGAATTAGTGGTAGAGGTGATCTACAGCAGCCCGGATCACAACCAGGCATCTAAAGACCCAGATGAAATCCAGTGCCTGTGGTCCATGCAGTGGAAGTTTGTATGGAGCACAGCCATCCTATGCCAGCATCTGGTGCTCTTGACTTGGCCAGACATCAAGGCCCCAGCTGTGGGTAGATTGGCCAGTCTGCTCCATCAATTCAACGAGAATCTCTCTCCCACCCACCCCTGCAGGCCCGTGTCAGCTGGGGAGAGCCTGTCCCAACAGTTCCAGCTATTGAAAGAGAGTGTGTCTGCCTCCTTCTCCCTACCAGCCACCATCTAGGCTGGCAGGGGAGCTCTTCTCTGCTCGGGGGGGAGGGTGCCATGTGCACATTTGTGTGCCACCCTGTGATTGTGTCTGCACTACCGTGAGGAGAGCATGGGGCAGTGGGATGCCTTGAATGTGGAAGCTGGGTATGTGAATTGCGAGGACTTTGGTGGCCAAAAGGGGCCCATACAGGAGAATTACCACTCTGGTTGCTATTGAGCAGTTCCCCAGAGAGTGCAGAAGGACAGATACTGCCTTTGACCCCGGTGAGGAACTTCTGGTTTGCAGAAAAGGATCAGGTAATGAATACACCATCCAGGAATAGAGGGGCCCTGCCTCAGGCCAGGTGGAGGAAAGAGATTACCAGGTTTATTGGACTGCATGGATTTGATGGCCTGGCACACCTGATCAGCTGGCTGTGCTTCTCTTAATGTAACCCTCCATGTGCCTTGCCTTGTTGGCAATAAAGAGTGCACACGTGGCTCATATTTGACTTGGTGTTGAGCTTGACTGAAGCTGCTAAAAGATTGAAAAGCTCTTTTTGGTTTAATGGGAACATGAAGGAAGTGTTCTCTGGAGCTGCTGGGGAGTGCTTCTTGCCCCAAGCGGTGCTAAAGATGCCAGAGCAGTGTTCTCAGGGGTACACCTGCTGGTGGGATCTCCCTGTGGCTTTTTCTTCTGAGCAGTATTTGAATTTTCATCAGCACAAAAGGCTAACTCAGGCAACTGTGCCATGCTGCAGATTTGTCAAGGAAGTGGCTTCTGGGTCAGAGCACTGGCTGTCGCTACTCTCGTCAGCTACTTCAATCTCACAGAAGAGTGAGGCATCAAACTTTTTTTATTCTTTGTAGTCTTCAAAGTCTTTTACCTGAACAGTGTCTTATGAAAAATAAAGAGCTAAAGCTTTTCAGTCTCTCAAAGCAGTTCAAAGGAAAGAATATTTCCAGTTCTGGAAGTCATCTGTTCTGATGGTCTTTGAATTAAATTATCCTTTTTTTTTCACCTTTCGGAAACCAATCCCTAAAATGCCTTAATTATTTACATAATTAGCATTCACATGTTTCTCTTTTAGGCTAAGCCCGTTTCTCTAAAGCTAAGAGAAAGTGGCCTTTAAGCTAAAATTCTTATAGCAAATGCCTTTAAAATAAACAAAAAGATAAAGTACAGAGCTTGCTGTGAGTTGTGAAGGGGAGAAGAGGGTGACAAACAAATTGGCATCGATACAGTAAAGCCTCGTGCAGTCACCTTTGTCCACCCCTTCATGCACTTGCACTTGTGCGTGACTCTGCCCGCAGCTCCCGGCGTTGCTGCCGATTTCCCAGCCCCTGACAGCAGCCGGAGAATGCTCGGGCTCCCCCCTGTGTAGGAGATTCCTTCTCTGCAGTGCGTGAAGTTGACTTTAATTCATGCCTATTTGCAAAATGCTTTTGTCAGTGTGCATCTCTAGAGGAAAGGCAACCTTTTTCTCCAAAACAGAAAAAGCAACAAGACGGTTTACCTATTACACTGGAAAGCAGCGTTCTATCGACTTCACATGGTGAAATTGCAAGTCTGTCTGCAGGAGGAAAGAGGGATCGTATCATACAGGAACATTCCTCTTGGCTAATGGTGACAGGCAGGTGTCCCACTCATAACTAGAGCAGTAGTTCTCACATTTATCTGGTTTTTAAGAAATTCCTATAATAAATTCCATTTGAGGCATATTTTGATATATTGTGTAGGAGAATTGCAATTTTGCAGCAATATTATAAAAAATCTTACTTTGAAATTTTCTTCTTTACCCTATTCCACTTTGTCTTCCCCCCTTCACCCCTTGCCTCAAATATCAGACTGAAAATACTCTGTTTTATTATTAGAGCAATGCTCATCATTTTTAATTTTAACATTGCACACAAAAGTGAGTATTTTACTTGCAACAAAAACAATATCTTAAAACTAGACTTTTTTATGCCTTCAATGACTACAGCAAATGACTGGCCTCGATTGCAAGGTTCAAATTTTAGCAGTTAGTAAATGTCAAATCACAAAAATTAAATGTTATGCAGGAGCCATTAGAAAAATCTAAAACAAGTACCAATAGATTAGATTATTTTTTTTTCCCCCAGAAAAGAATATGAACAGTTATTTTAAAAAGCTTTACTCTCTGCAGAGGAGCGTGATGGTTTTTCTATGTGACTAGCTTATCCGAAGCACAGCGTGGTTAGGAAATGAGGCATTTTTCCCTCTTGGCTAGTTTTGATGAAAGCTCTCCAAGTTGCACATTGTGTCTGAACATTTCTTCATTCATAGCATGTGCCCATCGAAAACTGTTTTCTGTTTGCAGCATTTCAGCTGTACTATTTATAAGCTCGTTGAACAATGCTACGAGAGGCTGTAAAAGGTGTGTATTTCATATGCAAATCACTAGCAATAATTTTCTACAATTACACTTAGTTGCTTGCATCATTATTTTCATAAAAATGGGTTTAGCAGGAGAACATTACAGAAAAAATGTCTGTATTAGTAAGACTTATTTTTAATCAAACAATTAGATTTATATCCAAAGTATAAAAACTGTGAATGTCCCTATGTCTGCTCACATGCTGCAAGACCACAAGCAATATATATGGCTTTTAGATGTAATATGCTGATATCTTTGCAGAAAAATAAACAGGGTTTAAACATCTAGTATTTCTTAAAGATGACTGCTGCTGCTAAAAGTGATCATGTTACTAATGATTAGAAGTATTTCTTACATAAACTTTTATGAAAAGTAATTGCTTTCAATCACATTCCATTGTTGTAATAACCACTAATCAGGTGGGTTTTTTTCTTCTTGTAAACCCAGGTCCCCACAACTACAGTTTTTTATTAAAAATTCGGTCCAGATTGAATTTTGACCAATTTCAAAGGGAAATTCCTGTTGGATAAAGTGCATTTACCTCTTAAATTCATGATTGTTCTCAAAGTCACTACTGTAGGGTATGACTAGGTTATAATAGATGGGCTATAACTAGGTGGATTAAGGCATCGAGTAGCCATGAGGCAGAGATTCATGTTAATACAAACTCAGAAGGGAAGATTCCCATCCACCCAAAGAGCAAGGTTCAGGAGTAGCTTCCCGACAGTAGTGAGTGTAAAGACTGGGAAGGGAGGATCCCTAGCTGCTTCTAAGACACTGACCTTTTTTTGTGAAAAGGACTGTACAACACATTGGCCATGACAGAAGCAGTTGTAGCTCAAAAAACCTCGAAAAGCTGTTTCAGTTTCAGGACCTGAAACAAAGAGGTTTCCTACAATCTGAATATTGCTACTTTGATTTAAGAAAACAAATATGTTTACAGGCAAAAAAAAAAAAAAATCCAGCTGAGTTCTCAAAGAAACCTGGTTTTCTACACTGCTTCACAATTTTTTTCTAATATTGTTGCAAACATTTGAACTTACATATTTCAGTGAGGTATGAATCTATGCAACTGGTCCAAAATATTCTTTCTCCATACAATGGGTGAGATATGGAGCTGAGTGTTAGGCACACAAAGGAGAGTGTGCTGTTTGCACTCGATTGGGAGATGTGGACGTCTTTGAGAGAAAGGACTTTCCAGGCTGTATTTACCTCTTCTGGATGTAAAACAGAACTTGGCAAACAGACCTTTATGGGATAAATGTTTGATTGTTCAGAGTTAGTTATGGTGTCGATAATAGGATGACTGTGCATTAAGTGAGCATTACTTCTTTTTAAATGCAAAGCTGGGAAATAGTGCACAATGGCACAGTTCTTGGCTGAACTAACATAGAGTAAAGGGAACTGCGATTTCATTGCCAAGAGATTAAAAGAGGCTTATGCTTCCAAGACTGAAGTTGCTCAGATTTGTCAGTTTTTAAACAGTTATGGATGCAACTGATGTCTAAGTAAACTGCTGCAGCACAGAAGGAGAATTTAGGTTGCTCACTGGGTTGAGTTACTCTATTCTTGAAGCTCCTTTACATTTCTGCTGTACTCTTCCACTGCGGCTTCGATATGATTTTTATTTTAAGCTTTTATATAAAATTCTTCTTCCTTTGGTGCTCAAGTGTTACATATCTGCTGTCTTGCCAGTACACTCTGGTGCTACTTCAGTCTAGAAAAGGGTTTTCTTATAATGAGTGTTCATTTTTTGGAAACTTTTTCTCTGTGAGCTAAACTCTAAGATTTCCAACCCACATGCACTTGGAGATGAACTGACTTGTTTTTAAAACCCAAAGATGCCATTTATATTCTCTATTTTGATATCCTTGATTCAGCAAGCAACACAGTTATGATACTTCTTGCCCATCTCTGTGAAGTCTAGCTAAATAGCAAATTTTGACGTTTCCAGTGGCGGCTATCATTGTATCTAAGAACAAGAAGCGGAACAAGTTGCTGTAAAATTTAAAAAACCACAGAGTATCATGTAACAATTCTGTTTCTTGAGAAAGAAAAAAATGCAATTATATTAACTGGCACTCTAAACCAGCGTTTCCCAACTAGTGTAGTATTTTGCTGGCAGAACCCTCCAACACTGCTTGCAGCCACAGGAAGTTTAAAAATATAAATAAAGTTCAGGTGTCTGCCACTGTTCATTTCTGCCTGGGTTACAGCAATGTATGGATATTGCCTGCAGCATGTTACTTGTTCAGTATTGTTGCCTGTGGGCCAACAGAAGTTCCAAATATTCTTGTGCAATGTGTCCATACATGTCCTTTCAGTCTGATTGGCAGTGAAGAGCACGAAGGTATGCGAAGTTTGTTATCAAGTTGCCTTATTTGCCATTAAATATTTTAGTTTTATAAACGTTGAATTGCAGAACACATTTTACTGCAAATCAGATGAGTTAATTGGACTGATTTTTTAATGGTACCTTTCAGACCCTTTTAATTCAAGGCAGAAGATTTTGGAACCTGCATTCTTTCTTTTTTTTTTCCCCCCCACAATATATTCAGTCTCTTTGAAGTTTATTTATATCAAATACACACCTAAATAATTTAAGGTGAATTCCAAGCTGCCTAATTTAAGTATCTGCCCGATCTGGGTGAGTCAGTGCCTGGCTCCTGCCACCGCTGGAGTTCCGAGAGCAGCCGGACACCCGCGGGGCCGGGCCAGCCTCCCTGACGTCCCTCTAGAGGGCAATCCTGCCCGCTCCATCCAGCCCAGCTGAGCCCGAGCCAGCCCGGAGGAACCCGCAGTGAATGCGAGCCTCCATCCACCTGGCTGTCCCCACGGTCAAGCACCCTTCCAGCAAAGGCTGGAACCACACTCAGGTTAAGAAATGGCACTGTATTCCAGAAAACAGCTCTGGGCTGCCGTGCAATGCATGCACACTGTGGCCAGCCACACAGGAATCACTCAAAGTCAGCCCAAGAGCAGCAGAAAGAAAAGGCTGCCGGTGTGGGCTTGTCTTTTTGTGCAGGGGGCTTGTTTTCCGATTAGAATCCTAACACAAAATGTATATAAGTTTCAAGGAACTGGCTCCGCACCCCGCTGTTTCTCATCTCCTTTCCTTCCAGACTCCATGACTCTTGCGTCTGGCTGCAAGGTGGCCTAGTTTCAAGATGTGGTGAAGTGATAGACGATGTACTGGTACCATAGCAATACTTTTTACAGAATGAAACTGCCAAAATTAGTTCCTGCTGAAAGTGCTTTTGACATCTCATGCCACATCTCTGCCTACTGAGTGCTGTAGGCTATTGCAAAGATCTACAAGAAGGAAGCCTTGCTGAAGGTTTTGAGTTGGATTCTTGCTTATCCTAAATGTTTGCAGTGCAGGAAGCAAAAAGGCTTCTAAATTTAGGATCATTCTTCTGCTCCTTGTCGTCGTACCAAGCACCAGCTCAGGGACGAGCACTGCCAGCTCTGCCACCTCCCTGCCAGCCACCGTGGTTCCTCTGCCCTGCCCAGGGGAATCTCCAGCCGACTAGATTCTTTGAACTAACTCAGAGAAGGCATTCTCCGCGGAGGGCTGGCACCTTCGAGTTTCTACAAGTGAAGGTCTAAGGAGCTGCCACAGTCCACCCTTCGAGGACTCCATACAAGTGCTAACAGCGCTTTCAGCTTCTCTGAGGTGTTCTGAGCACATCGGTGTTGGTGGCATGACTGAAGTCTCGCTGCAGTTTGGTCAAGTCAGTAACGGCCCATTGTATTCGAGAGCAATGGTGATTTTTTTACTGAAGAGCTCTCTTGCTAGAGCACCACTACTCCCCTCCCCGGTGACCTGGAATTTTTCAGAGATTGCTGCAGTGTCACAGAGTGGCTTTTGAGCCAAAGGCACAAAGTGGGGGAAAGATGAACATTTGAATAAATGACGTGTGTAGCACAAGTTCAAATGGTGAAAAGAAATGGGACTTGTCTGGCTGGGAAGCCAATCTAAGCTTGCTACCTGCATTGCCTGGAGACAACTTGGCTCGCTCCCTTTCCATTGAATACTGTTATTGCAACAATATGCTCGTGCTACTTTATGCTTAGCTGAGGCCCTTCAGGTCTCCTCCTGGGCTTGAGTCCCTAGTAGCTACAATGCCTCAGGCCAGCACTATAGAGCAGAAACGAGGTGGAGTTCAAACTGGCAAGTATTTTCTCAAGGGCTCTGAAATTGAGTTTGGGATTCCACTGGCTTGCTCTTGCCTTATGGTTGCCTTTCCTCAGTCCCACTAAGTAAAGCATTCAAGTAAAATCCAACTGAGATCTAGCACTACTTAGCAGCTGGGCCAGGTGTTAAAACATGGTACGCTTTAAGAAAGCCTCAATTGTCCTTGCAATAAAGGGAGGGGGCAAATCATAGTGTAAACTTCAGTGCTCATAGCGCTAACAGGCTCAGAAAAGTTAGCGGGAAGGGCTCTTTATCTCCAAAGAGAGAATGATGCGCGAACTGCAGAACACTTGTCTTGTTAATAAAATGTATCCTTCGTCGGAGTGATTCATCCGAGGAGTTACAATGCTGGTAGTTCCCGCTTTTAAGGGCTCCTTTTAACAGCTGTCTATCAACAGCAGTAATAAAAGGAGCAGTCAAAGTTAAAATCAACAAACTATTATCTGTTAGGATTATTCATGGAATATGACACTGTAAACACACCAAAAGTCCCAAATGCTAAATTTAGAAGAGCAACATAAGTGGAAGAGCAAAATTTTAGAGAACTGCTTCTAAAGAAAGTGCCAAAAATCTGAAATGGTGAGGATTTTTTATTTTAAGAGGCACTCTTTTTATTGTTCAGTTCTGAGGAAACAGCATGTGACTAGGAAAGTGCTGAGCTATATATGGGGCAGAATATTTATCTGAGATTTTTTTCCAATTATTTCTCAGTTGACTTACATGTTTTTGTATTGCTTTTTAATGAAAAAGAAAGTATGAGATAACAAACGAAAGGTTTATTAATCTATTACATTCATAGCACTGCACAGAGCTCGCAAGTTCTACCTTCACATTTACTTGCCACTTGCCTGGTGTGTATTTGCCGTGTAGCTTCTATCAGATACATCCTTCATGCTGCGTAGGTCATCATGGCAGTATCAGCCCTCACCTACTTATTTTATAATAAACACCTTTAGACTGAACTTCTTTTACTCTGGAAAAGAAAAAGAGTAAAGCAATTACAATATAATTAGAGCACTTGGCTGTGTACTTTTATGAACAGCAAAATTAATCTATTTATTAGGAACGGCAGCACTGGCCGCGTTTATTGTGTAAGTAAAACATTTCACGCAAAGCTGCCAAGTTCCAAAGGTATGTTACATATAGCCAAAAAATATAACTGCCAAAACTGGCCATAGGTTACAAAACCAGACTTTGATCTCCCACATTTTTAAAAATTTTTTAATCTTTGGGAAACGGTTTGGTTTCCTACAAGCTGTTAGTCGAAAGGGTACGTATGATTTGGCAGACTAATGTAACGTCTTATGTGCTCCTGTCAATTTCAGGGAAGATAAAATCTACAAGGATACTTAATTAAAAAAGAATGCGATGTCTGTTTTATAAATCACTGCTGCCATCTGCCCCCCAAACGCGGAGCATGGAAGCGGTCTCGTGTTTAACCAGCGTGGGAAAAAGACTGGGTCTGAATTAAAGCAACTTACTGAAATAACTTTTTTTTCTTTTTTAAAAGTACAGGCTTAAGCCCAACGCGGCACCAAACACCGGCGTTTCCTACTTGGCGCTGGGCACAGAAACCCGCGTTAAGGTCACATAAAGGCGGGCGGGCAGCGCTCCCACGGGTGCCGCCAGCTCCGGGCAGCGCCGGGGGCCGGAGCCTGCCGGGCCAGGCAGGGGCTGCGTGCGGGTGTCACAGCCCGTGTGTGCGAAGAGCTCTCGGCGCGTCCCCCCAGCTCCGCCCGCAGGGCTGCCCCGGGGTGACCCGCGGGCACCCCGGCTTGGGGACGGATCTACGGGATCCATAACCGGTGCGCCCGCGGCCGGGGTCTTGGGAGCTGCCGGGCGGTCCCTCGGCCGGCCCGGCCGGAGCCCGGCGGTGCCCGGGGATGCCCCGGATCCCCCCGGTTC